>JAJJMC010014777.1:6182473-6192519 GCA_023531435.1 Papaver californicum | reverse complement strand
ATAAACTACAACCAAGAAGCATTTCTTGCATATTTTTAGGGTATAACTCAAATCATAAAGGTTATAGATGCTTAGATTATAATACTGGCAGAGTATACATTTCCAGGCATGTTGTGTTCAATGAGTTTTGTTATCCTTTACTGCAGAATTCTCCATATAAGTCAAATCTTCTTGCTCTTCCAAATACACTTGTCACTTCTGACAATTTATTTCAAAATATAAATTCCGGTGATATATCTGACATAAATATCTCTTCTATTTCTCATAATATATCTACAGTATCTAAAGATAATTCTTCTAATACTATTTCTACTTCTACTACTTCACACAATGTGCTTGCATCTACTGTATCTCCTTCTAATACTTTTACTTATATTATTTCTTCAACAGATTCTTCTACTCATTCAATGATTACAAGAGGTAAAAATGGAATATTCAAACTAAAGAGTTTCTTTGCAACAAAGCATGCTATTCCAACATCTTTACTTACTGAAATTTCTCCACCAGTTCCAACATGCTTCACTCAAGCAAATAAGCATCCAAAATGGAGAACCTCAATGGTAGTTGAGTATGATGCTTTAAAAAAGCTGGTACATGGACTAAAGTACCACCACATCCTTCTCAAAATATAGTGGGTTGCAAGTGGGTCTTTAGAATAAAATATAATCCAAATGGTACTATTGACAAGTACAAAGCCATACTAGTTGCTAAAGGTTTTCATCAAATGGAACGGTTGGACTACACTGAAACTTTCAGCCCTGTAGTTAAGCCAACAACAATTAGAGTTGTGATTTCTTTAGCAGTGAACTATAATTGGGATATAAAACAAATAGATGTTAGTAATGCCTTCTTGCATGGATATTTGCAGGAAGGGATATACATGGTACAACCACTTGGATTTCAAGATAAAGAGCATCCAGATTATGTGTGTAAATTACACAAATCATTATGGTTTAAAACAGGCTCCTAGAGCCTGGTATGAGAAATTGCTTGTGTTTGTACCTAAAAATTGCTCATAGGAAAAACAATGTTGAAGTACTTTTTAGGTTCGAGGATCAAAATCGTGCAAAACGAATCCAAACAAGTAGAATATCTGTATACGTTCTGCTTCGGTTACAAAGAGAGGAGATGGGTTGATCTTAGGGGAGGGAAGCAAAGAAAGTTGAAGGAATTGTGTGTATAATTGAGAGTTGTGGTGGAAAAATAACAGAGATTGAGAATGATTTTATATCTCTTCTCTGTCTGTCTTGTTTTTGAAATTTCCTAAGAATTCTATTTATAATATTTTGGTACCACACACTTTTCTTGTAAAGTAGTGGAATTTGTGGGGAGATGGAGAAGTGGAGGTTGTGGGAATAACCGTCCAGTTTGTCTTGGGAAGTTTCTGGAAACTTCTAGACTACTACTCCATTATCTCTTCAACCACTCCAACTTACCACTTACTTTATAACTTCCTTGTCATGGGGTATTGCTACGCCCATGTTATTGTAACTTCCAGTCCAAACCCCATGTTTTATCCCCCCATGTAATATGATTTGATATCTCGTAAGAGTTGATGGAGTCATGGCATCAAAGCCATGAGCCTTGTTGTAGAATAATACTTCTAGTAGATTTTATGCCAAATTTGTCGTAGTAATGGCTTAAGTATTGGTGCTAGATTTAGCGAATAATGGTGCTAACTTGAGCAAAGAAATATCGTTGCATCGGAAAATATGTGCGGCAGCATCAAAGCATGGCATGACAACAATGAAGCGTGGGTCGTGACATCAGCGCAGGCGCTAGCGCCAACGCTGCGACTAGCGCTGCTGCCAGCACTTCGTGGCTTTGGTGCTTTAGCTTCGTGACTTTGGTAGCTTTATTGTTTTGGTTGACTTTATTACTTTGACACATTTGTGTTAGGCCAAGCACTATGGTGGGTGATATTGCTTGGCTATGTCTTAATCTAGCCAAGACGACTATTATGTGGCCAAAACCTTTGGCTTGGCTAGAGGAGGGATCACATATGATCCCCCCTTTAGCCAAGCCATAAAGACGGATACCTGGTTTCCGTCAGAAATAATCACTTTACGGAAACCCAGTATACGTCTCGTAGGTGGGACGAATACCTGATACCCGTCACATATCTGACAGATTCTAGGAATCCGTCTCGAGATTTATTTTTGTTTGACCTTTTTTTGTTCACACTTCCCTCACACCCTACCTTGGCTATCAATCATCATTAACAAATCTATGTTCTCTACCCTCGGATCCCAACGGATATTTTTTAATTTTTTTGGGAAATTTTCTCTATAAATAGCAACATCTTTCTTTTCTCAAATCACACCAAATTAATTTCTTCTAAATTGATCTCCTACTCAAATCCCCTCTAATTTATCATTTTCTCTTAATTTAGTTTAATATGGTTTGTCTTTGAAAAAAGTATTGAATGATGGAGAAGGATTTGTTTGAATGAAGTAGTGTTTGATGGAGAAAGGGTTATCCTATTTATATGCATAAAGGGGCAACAACTCTATTTTTAAAACCTTACATCAAAAGGCTAGTTTTCAAACGGTCACATAACGCCTAACGGGTAAGTTTTTTGAACCTTATATCCAACGGATATATCATTGGGTACACAACGATTATATTTTTTTTCGTATAAAACCACCACTTTCTATCATTTATTCTAAACACAACTTACCCAAAGCATTCGCAACTCCAACACTTTCACTATGTATTCTAAAAGCAAAAGAAAGCAGATATAATGTATGGGAGCAAGAGAGGTTTGTCAATTATGTTATATGAATAATCATAGTCTGATGCAATTCCCATGGATGTATTCTAAGTGTACACAAGACGGGTGTCCTGGCATCAAAATGGTTATTGAATCATAACTAGAAAAAAAATTAGGTATTTGCAATGTTAATATCTGAATTGTCGTGAAGAAGCACAGTTGCTAGAAGATGCTGTGAAATCTAAAAAATATGAAAGGGTAAATGATCTATGCTACAACTTCAAAGGTAAAGACAAATTAAAGGCTGTGTGTGCAACCACTGTGGAGAAGAAGGTCACCAAACCAAACACTGTCCAAACAACATTCAATTTGAATACTCTGATACTACTGAATGTTTAATGCCTAATTATAACAGTTATATGAAAATGCACCATTCTAAAGAAAAAAATACGTATGAAAACGTTTCTGGAGGTGTCCAGTGTGTCTTTCAGTGAAACAGATCTATTAAGTGTCGTTATGTTTTACTGTGACTAGCGGTTTGAATTTCAGGAAAATAATGTACTTTTCTTTTGAATGATTGTTTCTGGTTTTTATTAATTGATGTATTGTTGTTTTACCCTCACGTTAATCACTCGTTATTCAGTGTAGGCTCATCTCCTTTCAATCAGTTCCGGATTTCTCATTGTTAGGTATGACTAGACACTGCAAAGACCAGTGGTGGACCCATTGCTTTTGTCTCAGAATGACAACACGGTTCAAGACTACACACTGCTTTTGTCTCAGAATGACAACACGGTTTAAGACTAGACACTGCAAAGACCAGTGGTGGACCCATTGCTTTTGTCTCAGAATGACAACACGGTTCAAAACTAGACACTGCAAAGACCATTGGTCGACCCATTTTTTCCAACTCTATAAATACAATACTTCTCGCTCAATATAACACACGACAAATTATCAAGTTCTGCTACCCATCTACTCCTTTGTTTTTCATCGATCATATTTTATAATCTTCACTATCCGCAATGAATACATATACTGAAGAACAAGATCAAAACCTTATCTGGTCTTACTATTATGCTTCACAACTGCAGCCCGTCAGACAACAATTATCCCCGACGTGGTTCTGGAACCAGGTTCTATAAATGTTTAATGAGATTGATGGGAACCCAGACAATCACAATATAAGCTCGCTAAGAAATCGGTTCCAAATCATCAAGAATATTGTGCAAAGGTTAGTGGTAATAAAAATACCACCATATCGAACAAGGGCATCGTGGATGAAGAACGAAATGACGTAAGTTTTTACCATTTAATTTGATTTTATTTTAAAAAGTATTTTCCAATAATACACTTATTCAATATTGTTTTTGTTGTTTATTATAGGACCAAGCTTCATGTACTGCATATATTGCAAAACACAGAACGACATTCCATTTTATTCATTGCTACTCGACGATAGTAAACATCTTCCCTCAAATGAACTCGACATGGTTAGCACGAGAACCAATTCCTCCTAATTATGACAACGAGGAATAACTGGTTTGATGATAGATTTTGTGTGTATATCTCTCTATAAGACCTCACGAGACAAAACTCGTCCATTTGTGCCACCTTATGGTTTAATGGCTTGTTGCATGTGCTAAGTGCAACCGCAACTCCTGCGAAAATAAGATATCTTAACATCTAGTCATGTAATGTTGTTTTGGATAATTGATATTGGTTATTTAAACTACTTTCATAATTTCATTCATTGCAAAATAGATTACGCCGGTGCAAAGTACAAAAAACAAAAACATTTTACAATACTTAATTAAAACCCTAATTCACTTTCTTAGGAAACACGATTACACTTAGCATGTGTAACAAGCCTTTAAACCACCAAACGACTTTGGTGGACGAGTTGTGTCTCGTGAGGGTTTACAAAGAGATGTATCCACAAAAACCTTTTATAATCAAACTTAGTCCTCATCAGAATTTTCTTCAAATGTATGGTTTTTCATGAATCTAAGTAGATCATGAAACTTTGTCTTTAAAAAAATGATAGCAGTCATCAAATTCAAAGTGTTTCCTTTTTGTTCATTGTACTTCACTTTTTCTAGTCTCTCTTATAACATTGAAACAAAGTGAAATTAGTAAAATTTTAGTTCAAATAAATATAAAGTAAAATTTGAATAAGTAAAAAGAATAAAAGATTTACAATTCGATCATGAGTCATTTCTTCAGGACAGCTGTAGTTGTTATAAATAGTTGATTGAATGAAGATAAACTGCGTAACTTCTTCCTGTATTAAAACATTTTTATCCCTTATGTTATCCAGTGTTCTTTGCCGAGAATTTCCAAAGTATATTTTATAGTAATGCCATACTAGGTTCCAGAATACCTCATCTGGTAAAGCTCTTAGCCTAGCGGTATGACGAGATTATTGGGTGATCCAAGTTTTGCAGATAACTAAATCTTTTACCGGATCAAAGTTATCCATAGAAATATTGAAGATGTTGTTTTTTAGTAAAAGTGAAGTGGAAGTGAAGAAGAAGAAGTGGATGTTTGGTTCTGAAGAAGTAAAGAAGATCTGAATATTGAAGATGTGAATTTATAGAGACATATAGAAATGAGCCGTTGCAAAAGTAAATTTTTAGAAAAACATATTTGTTGAGTTCCAATTACTCATCTACTAGAGTCGTTAATTTTCGAGCAACCAAAATCAAAACTATATTAACATTCATGACTACAAAAAAGATAAAGAAACTTTCATTCATTTAAGGTTCGTTCACATTCGCACTTCTATATCCACCTCCATGTCCATCAAAATCGTTGTCTTCGTCTTCTTCGTAATCTTCATCTCCATCGGAATCAACGTATTTTTCCTTTAAAGGACCATAAGGTGTTTAACGCGAGTCAATGTATAGAGTGGGGTGTTTTAGGGGTGATTGCCCGAGCCGTTGGGATCCAAGCGGATATAAGGGAGTGGGAAAGCTATGACTCATACGGAATCCTTGGATTTAAGGTTCGTACTGAGGAAGACGGGGATAGTTTAGCGACAACATGCGTATCCATATTCATAAGAAGGTTCACCTATGTTCTCAAACCCCTCTGGAACATGTTCATAATATCCATTTGCGTCATCGTTTGGACCTTGACCATAATAATCAAATACACCTTCTTCAGTTTGACCTGGATATTCTTCTTCCTCGAATGAGTTTGTATCATCAGCCTCTTCTTGTGAATAATGTACTTGTACATATTCCATATCCGAGCCCTCCAAACTTGAACCTCTATCTGGGTGTGTTGGGTTTACTACTCCTCTACCAGGACGATTTCTAATATGTGCAAAAAGATCACTCCTTAATTATAGGTGCAAATGAAGGTTTTTAAGACTTGCAACAAAAACATGACGATTATCAATAAGCTCCAGCATTGGAACAGGAACCACTGCAGCCCATTCCCTATCCCGACGTTCATGCTCTATAATTATGTTGTACTAAATAAGACAACATTTCATTATTAGGTTAAAGTTAGTATCTTTCCAATACTTATAGGCGATCCGACAATTCTAAATTTCCCTTTTAGTACTCCAAAAGCACGCTCAACATCCTTCCTTTTATCCATTTGATACATGTTAAATTTAACCAAGTCTGGATAACCCAATGTTAGAATGTAAGCTTGTACAATGATTGTCAATTTTGGGTAGATGTCGTCGGATAAGAAATAACCCATCTTGTATTGATTCTCGTTGATGACATAATTACATGGAGGGGTTATACGCTTGAGCATGTTATCAAAAAGGGGTGAGTGTGCCAACACATTCAAGTCGTTATTTTCCCCAGGCATTCCAAAAAAAAATATGCCAGAACCATAAATCATATGATGACACTGCCTCTAACACCACAGAATTGTACTTCTCTTTACCCTGATGTGTTCTTTGCCAAGCTATCGGGAAATTCTTCCATGGACACTGCATATAATCAATACTACCTAGCATTCCAGGAAATCCTCGCTCGACATTCTCAGCTAGCAACCTCCTCACATCTTCAGGAGTAGGTTCGCGTAAGTATCTTGGTCCAAAATGGTGCCATACTAAATTGCAAAATCTCTTTACATAATAATATGTTTTTGTGGATCCCATACGACAACGACTATACTTTTGTACAAACTTTTCATCACGGCTACTAACTTTATATGTACAGAATGCCCCATTACACCAGTGCATCCGGACGTTGATTCCATTATTCGTCCACTTCAAGTAATTTTCCTAACAATTTCTCAAATAATACCTCATCCATGCGTAGACGTTGTGTGAATTGTCTTGAAGTATAACCAGTTCCGGGAGTGAAATAATCATCATCATTTTCTCATCATGCCACACTTGATCTCTGGTAAGTCGTGATCGTGTATGCACTTCCTTAGGCACCGGTTGACAAATAATATGCCTACGAACATCCAATGTCATTAGCTGAAACAACATTGTGACTTTTTTTCTTCATCACTTAAAGTATCCAAATCAATTCCGTATGTATGTCTCACATAGACATGCATGAGACTCATATTGTACCTTTGCAACAACAATTTCAATTTCAATTACTAAATACCCTACTTCAAATTGGTCTCAATCAACATTCAACACTAATAAAATAGTAACAATTTCATTTCAAATAGGAATTTGATCAACAAAACATCACAAAATAAGTAATTATAATGGATTTCATACTATATCTATGTTATAATGTTTTTATTGACTTGTCTACAATGTAAATAATGAATCAAACATCAACAATATCATGATTATAAAAAAAAATTGTATTTAGAACCCTAATGGTAGATTAACTTACCTTTGATGATTTTGCGGATGAAATTCAAAATTGAAAGATGCAATAGAATCACCAACGAATATGGAGCAAACCTTTTAAATTTAACACAACAAATCGACTTATAACACCTTCAAGATCGAAAGGTGGTAAAAATGGTTGGAAAGGGGAGGAGGAAGAAATTTATTTGAAAGTGGGGAATAACTTGCATGACGGATACCTGGTATCCTTCAGGTCAAGTTAACTGGTTGACTGAGACAAATACCAGGTATTCGTCTCGCACTATTCTGACGGATACCTGGTATCTGTCTTAGGTGGCCAAGACAGACCCAAGCACCATAGTGGTACCTTTTTTGGCTCTCCATTTCTTGGCTATATTAAGCTATAACCAAGCAAAATTACCTTACCATAGTGATTTTCCTTAGAAGTGTGACTATGGCTTACTAAAGCATGAACTTGTTGTTGCCAGGGCTATTGCCTATATGTTGTTATTTATTGACATTGACTAATGCAATGACCATGACTATGGCCTATTTAGGGTTTTTCAGTCTTGTGAGATTTAATTGTTAGCATTTATGTATAATTTTTGTGCAGTGCATACAGAACACCTTCAAGAGATTCAGCCGTGGAAGTTTGCAATCTTGAAATTATGTTTGATGCGACTCTGCAATTTAGATGGTATGCATCTAATTAACGCTTTTATTCAAATATAGTGCATCATTTATTCTGAATGTTCACGATTTTGTATAATCAATATATTCTGTTTTATATAAGTATTTTTACGGGTGCATATTAAATAATAAGTATTTAATTGAGTACAGATCTGAATTTTATCGGTGCATGTAAAAGGGGGCTACATAGTTTCTGTAGTTAAATAACAAATATGTGTTCTCAATTCTCTTATGGAATATAAGATAATATTTCATGTTCCATAATTCTGATATCGGGCTAGAATATATATATTATGTTTCTACAGGTTGAGCAGAGATAATATTATAGTTATCTTCTTTGTTAAAAAACCCACCATCAATATTAAGTCCCCTGCTTAGCGCGGGACAGTAATGTTCCGTGGTAAGCACTAGATGGTGGTATCGACACTGGAAGAGCTTCAAATAAATGTGATTCATAAGATAAGGAATAATTACTTTTCTTTTCCTGTAAGGTTGCAATAAGTTTGTTATGTCATCATGAGCCTGTTGAGAAGAACTTGTTTTTGCTAACTCTTGTGACACCAACGATTTTTGGTTACAGCTACATGTGGTTCTAGATATGGCAAGGATGACTGTCCGTGTAAGTGAATCTAGTAGAGAAGCCACGTCCATGAGCCTTGTGGTATTGAGGCATGGATGGGTTGCACAAGCTGGACATATTCGAGTTAAACGTCTGGTGGGATCCATCATCTCCTCTTAATAAGGGTTAGTCTTGGAGTCTTGGTCATCAATAGTACTGAGATCCATCCTCCTCGGGATAAACTTTAGAAAATTCCAAATATTTGAATCTTAGGGTTTTCCATTTTACCTATTTAAATAAGCAGATAACTTTAACCCTTTTCACTTCCACTATTCTGTGAAGCTTAGAATAATATTACTCTATAACTGCATCATGGCTGACAACGACTGTAGCTGGAACCAGAACAGCTCTCACGTTAAACGTGCTATTTTTCTTACTAATCCAGTAAGTTTCTCTTGATTTTTTATTTCTTCACATATATATGATCATTATGAAGATTCGATAAAATTATATGATTGTTGTTGTTTTCTTCTAGGTTTCTTGAGTTAAGAAGGTACCACCACAACGTGTGAAGACCAGGAGTCTCAAAGAAATGGTGAGCGAATGTGTTCCTTTTATAACAAAACTGCCCACTTTCTCTTTTCGACCATTATTAAATGTGTGATTGTAACAGGAAATCGAAATTGCGCATGTAGGAATTAAGAAGAATGAAGAAATCATACCGGTGAATGGTGAAACAAACGTTGATGCTGGCTTTAATGTTTCCCTAGCATAACTATCCTAACGCCGGGCTCCTCTTTACATTGGAAATGGAGTCGTCTTCTCGGAAGTATGAAGCAGTGGAAAGATTCGTTGTGTCGAAATATGGAAGAAGTATGGGCATATTGCTACGACTGAGTTGATTAAGAGTTATATCCCCATACATGTGACAGCTGTCGCATGGATTCTCCCGGTTATTTATGAGATAAATGATGCGCCTCTATATAGTATTACAGACTCGAAGATTCTGGAATGGGAGGAGAGGATAACTACTTGTGAGGGCCTTCGTTTCAATGTAAGTTGGCTGCGGCAATATCTGGAGAGTGTCAGAGAGGCTCATGCAGCGGCTTTAGCATAAGGCAAGGCCTTGAAGAAGGAATCATCCAATATTGATGAAATGGCCCGAGATCTGCAGACTCGTTCAGAGAAGTATGATGAAAGATTGGGAAAACTTCACCACCGTAGTTATCCTTTGCTCAAAGATCTGTTTGAGCCGTAGGAAGAGTAATGGAGTATTCTTGTTGCCCCCCTCCCCCCCC
>JAJJMC010014777.1:6121576-6182073 GCA_023531435.1 Papaver californicum | reverse complement strand
TTTTTTTTTTTAGGTTTTGAGTAGTTTGAATAAAGAATGTTTCAGATGAATGTGATAGGTTTTGAATTTGAAAGTTCAAATATATGTTTTGAAATTATTTTGAACTTTATGGATAAGGCGATGAATTTTTTTGAGGAGTAATATGCCTTGAGACACTTACCATTAATGAATGTTCCCATAGCTTCTCCATTCATATTAACGAGTTTGTAATATCCGCTTGGCATGGCCTTTGAGATTACATAAGGCCCTTCCCATTTTGGAGTAAACTTTGGTGCAAACATGTCTTTTCGAATATGCTTGGATGTTCAAAGCACCAGATCTCCTACTTGAAGCACTTGTGGTTGCACTGCCTTGTCGTGTGCCCTGGTGAATCTCTGTCTATCGCCTTCCGCATATTTTTCTGTTGTAGCTCGTCTGGATTCGAGTACATCTAAATCTGCTACTCGAGAATTAAATACTTCAGATTCATCCCAGTGGACTCCACTTGCTGCTGCGATTCTGGATGATGGGACTTTAATCTCTATTGGTAGGACTGTATCAGCTCCGAATACAAGAGAATACGGTAAAGTCCCCGTAGTATTCTTCGGAGAGATTTTGTATGCCCATAATGTCATAGACAATTATTCGTGCCATGTTCTTGAATACGGTAAAGTCCCCGTAGTATTCTTTAGAGAGATTCTGTATGCCCATAAGGTCATAGACAATTGTTTATGCCATGTTCTTGTATGATCATACACAGTACGACTCAAAATTATGATGAGAGTCTTGTTGGTACTTTCGTATTGCCTATTTCATTGAGGGTAGTATGGCGTAGAGAATACCTGCTTGATGCCATAACTTCTGAGTAATTTCTGCACACATTTATTTGCAAATGGAGTACCATTGTCGGTTACAATGTGCTTTGGTATTCCAAATCTACATATAATATGCTCTTTGATGTAGGTTGCGATGGTTGCTCCAGTCGTGCTTCTAAGAAGTACAACTTCGACCCATTTAGTAAAGTACTTTATGGCAGTGATTATGTGCTCGTGTTGCTTTTATGAAGACGGATTGATTTTTCCGATGAGATCCAGTCCCCAGCTATATAATGGCCAAGTGTTGCTTACTGAATGAAGATAAAGGCAACTGTTTACTGAATGAAGATAAAGGCAAGGTGTGTGAATGAGGTTACCGTGAATTTGACATTGGTAATATTTCTGAACAAATAAAGTCGCATCATCTTCCATGGTTATCCAGTAGTATTTCTCATGAACTTGGAGGAATAATTTTCTCTTGCCCTGATGTTCTGCTTCTTGCACTTCTTTCAGGATGGTCTGGATATCTTCTTCTGCTATGCATCACAACAAATTTCCACCAAAGCTCTTTCGGTAGAGTATTCCTTCGTGAAAGACAAATCTCCTGGATTTTCGAATCAAGCGTTTCTTCTAACATTTTTCTTAAGGTAAAACGTTGTCTCGAAGGTATTTGATGTATGGGTCCCACCAGTCCCCAGCATTGTGTATGGTTAAGACTTCAGACTGTTGTGGAGGGATCTGACAATTATAGAAAGACCCTTGCAATGATCGGGATTGGGCTTCTATGGTGGGCCAGTAGTATCCTAGACGTTGGAGACGTCTGTATAGGGTTATTACTAGCGTTTGACCGCACATCTCTCGGTGTACTTGATTAAGTCATCCTTGTGCCTCATCGTCTCCAGACATCTTGACAGGGATCCATCTGAATTTCAATGATATAAAATTTCATGCAATAGGAAGAAATGTTTTAATTCTTTAAGACTGACCTTGTTTTGATTGTGCGAATTGCTAATCGCTTGAATGATAGGTGTCCTACAATCGTTGGCTTGTTCCTTATCAGGCTTGCTCTTCCAAGTTGAGAGCATGGTTCGTCTCTACACAGTAGGGGTTGCTTCCGAGTCTTTGAATTGGAGTTTCGAGGCTAGAGTCGCCATACAATCAACATGTCTGTTATTGGTGCGTCCTGTATGTATGATCGTTGCCTCGGTAAAGTGAGTTAAGAGTTTCCGTGTCTCAGTCTTGTATGAGGCCAATGTTTCTTCCTTGAGAGTATATACACAATTCATCTGATTTACCAATAGCTTCGAATCTCCTTTTATTTCAAGACGTGTCACTTCATCTTGTTGTGCTAGTGATAGTCCTAGCAGAAAGGCTTCGTACTCGACAGAGTTGTTAGTACACTTATAATCCATCTTGAATGAATGTGAAAATACTTCGCATGTTGGTGAAACTAGCACAATGCCGGATCCTCCAGTATTGGTCCTTGGGAGTAGCGGAGCGTCGAAATATAAAAGCAGGGTTCTTCTTCGGTGAGTGAGATGTCTGGGAATTCTCTAGGTACGTCTTCATGAGTTGTTGTATCATCTTCTCCTGGAAAAGCTGCAAGTAGATCTGTGACTGCTTGTCCTTTTATTGCTTTCGGTGATACACATGTTATGTCGAACTCTGACATTTGTAGCAACCATTTGGCCGCTCGTCCTATGAGAGCGGGTTTTGATAGTAAAAATTTTATTGGGTTGTCCTTAGCCATCAACACTACTCTATTTGCCAGTAGATAATGTTGAAACGTTTGAACGGCGTGTACCAAGGATAGACATGCTCTCTCGACCTTAGGGTATTTCAGCTTTGCGTCTCTTAGTGTTCGGCTGAGATAGTAGATGGGACATTCAGTCCCCATATCGTCTTCTTGAGCCAATAAAGCTCATATGGCCACCTTACTGAAGGATGTATAGATGAGTAATAGTTTCCCGGAGCTGGAGACTTCATTACGGCTGGTGATAGCAGCAATTGTTGAATTTGATGAAACGCCTTTTGTTGTGTAGACGATCAGACAAAGCTCGCCTATTTCTTCAGCAGGGGTGTAAATAAAGTAACAAATTGAGCTAGTCCAGGAATAAAGCTTCGAATATATGATACCTTTCCCATGAAGTCTTGAGTTCCCTTACAGTGCATGGCGGTGGCACGGTGGTGATAAACTGTGTCTTGGTCGGGTCCACCTTGATTCCTTATGTTGTTACTTGAAATCCCAGAAATTTACCAGAGGATACACCAAAAGCGTATTTCAGAGGGTTCATCTTCAAGTGATATTCGCGACACCTCTCTAAAACCTGGCGTAAAACATCTACATAGGATGCTCTAGTTTTCGATTTTACCACTATGTTGTCGACATAGTCTTCCACTTGCTTGTGTATAATGTCATGGCTCTTTGGTAGGTAGCACCGACATTCTTCAATCCGAGGGTCATTGTGTAGTAGAAGTTCCCAATAGAAATTCGAAATGCGGTTTTCTCGGCATCATATTCGTACATCTTTATTTGATTGCAGCGGTTGTAGCCATCCATGAATAAAAATATCCTATGCCTGCTAGTAGCATCTACAAGCATGTCAATGTTTGAGAGAGGATAGTCATCCTTGGCACAGGATTTGTTCAGGTTCCTGAAGTCCACACAACATCTTATTTGTCCATTTTTCTTCTTGACGGGGACAACATTAACTAATCATGTGGGGTGTTAGATAGGTTTGATAAAGCCTTATGATAATAATTTCTGAATTTCATTCTTGATTTGCTCCTTAACTTCGTGCCTGAACTGTCTAGGTTGTTGTTTGACTGGTTGGCGTCAGGAGCGACATGCAAGTGATGAGTGACCAATATGTAGTCTAACCCTGGCATTTCTTCGTAAGTACAGGCAAAGACATCATGGTATTCTTTGAGTATATTGACAAGCCCCACTTTTTCTTCTGGTGACAAGGATGAGATGATTGAAACTGGTCGCGGATTCTATTCCGTTCCTAGATTGATAGTTTCGAGTGTGTCATCTGTGGCGTCTGTACCATCTTGTAATTGTCGCGAAACATCTTGGACTTCTTCATGATATGGCTCCCCATTGTGGTTGCATATATGTGGGCGGGGAGATTCTTCAAATTTCTACCTTGTTAATTGCTAACAACGATTGCGAAGGTAGACCACTCTTCCTTCGTTGTCGTAACTAGTCACAAAATTATGACCTTTCTTAACATGTCGAGAATTTACAGTGATGAAGTTGTCATAGTAATATCCGGAGGGTCTGGAAGTCGTTCTCGGTGTTCCGCTTTTGCAGCAAAGGTTGATAGCTCATTTGTTATCGATGCCCAGTTGGGTAGGGGTGTGATGTAGACCTTTTTGGATGGCTCGACGACATCCTCCTATGGTTTGAAAAAATAAACATCATATTATTGGATTATAGGGTGATGGTGACGCTATTACGAGTATGATCTTCCCGTTCAGCATTGCTTTCACGCACTGGTGGTAGGTGGAAGGAACAGCCTTGTTGTCGTATAGCCATGGGCGCCCCAATATCATATGGTACTCAGGTTCTTTCGTAATACTGTGAAATTTCACCTTGGATACGATGTGACCGACTTGTAAATTTAAATAAACACGGCCATAGGAATTAGTGCGGCTACCTTCGAAATCTTTCATTATTATAGGATGTTGTATGATCTGATTCTGAGGAACTTGTGCGACTTTGAGCGTCTTGAGTTTAATGATATTAGCATCTGCTTCTGTGTAAATAAGCGCCCTCTTAAACTCGGTCTCCTTGACGTGAGTGGTGACGTATAGGGATCGGTTGTGTCCTTCCTCGGCCATCATGTCTTCCTCAGTGAATGTGACGCTATTTATAGTTGGGTTGTTTGATGTGGATGTCTCTATTTCCATTGGGGATGGGGTCAAATGTGTGTCCACGGCTATGCGATTGAGAGCAGCAAAGTTTTTGACATGTTGATCCTTGGAAAAGTGGAGAACCTCGCACAAGTTCTCAATCAGAAACGTGGCTTCTTGGTCCATGGGTTTTTCTGTTGTAGTGAAACTCCCAATACTCTATGATGGAGAATCACCAGTCGAGAAATCTATCCCTGGTTCTGTAGAACCTGGGCCTCGTTCAAAAGCGTTACGAAACCCTACTTCTTCTATTAATTTGACAAGGGAGGAGAATAGAGCCCTTACCGCATCTTCAAGTCTTGCTAAGATTCTCTCCTAAGATTCTTACTTTCCCATTAGTTCATCCAGAGTGAATGGAGTTTCGGCTACTTCGGTGATGTTGTTACCGAGATGTGAGTTGGTGGTGCCGTTGAATGTTGGAGAGGAGTTGTGAGCATCACCATTGATATTGACAGGGGAAATATTGGAATTGGTTGCAGTTGAATTTTACATAAGGCCAACCATCTTGAAAAAATTAAAATTTGTTACCGAGAGGTTGATCTCCCACCGTGGTCACCAATTATTTGTACCTAAAAATTTCTCCTAGGAAAAACAATGTACTATTGAAGTACTTTTTAGGTTTGAGGATCAAAACCGTACAAAACGAATCCAAACAAGTAGAATGTTTGTATACATTCTGCTTCGGTTACAAAGAGAGGAGATGGGTTGATCTTAGGGGAGGGAAGCAAATAAATTTGAAGGAATTGTGTGTAGAATTGTGTGTTGTGGTGGAAAAATTGCAGAGATTGAGAATGATTTTCTATCTCTTCTCTGTCTGTCTTGTTTTTGAAATTGGCTAAAAAGCCTATTTATAATATTTTGGTACCACACACTTTCCTTGTAAAGTAGTGGAAGTTGTGGGGAGATGGAGAAGTGGAGGTTGTGGGAATAACCGTCATGTTTGTCTTGGGAAGTTTCTGGAAACTTCTAGACTACTACTCTATTATCTCTTCAACCGCTCCAACTTATCACTTACTCTATAACTTCCTTATCATGGGGTATTGCTACGCCCATATTGTTGTAACCTCCAGACCAAACCCCATGTTTTATCCCCCCATGTAATATGATTTGATGTCTCGTAAGAGTTTGTGGGGTCATGGCTTCAAATCCATGAGCCTTGTTGTAGAATAATAATTCTAGTAGATTTTATGCCAAATTTTTCACAGTAATGGCTTAAGTACTGGTGCTAGCTTGAGCGAATAATGGTGCTAACTTGAGCAAAGAAATATCGTTACAGTGGCACCGGCAGCAGCAAGGCATGACATGGCAGCAATGAAACGTGGGACCAGCAGTGGTCGTGGCAATAGCGCTAGCGCTGCTGACAGCATAGGCGCTAGCGCCAATACCGCGGCTAACGCTGCTGCCAGCACTTCGTGGCTTTTGTGCTTTAGCTTCGTGACTTTGGTAGTTTTATTGTTTTGGTTGACTTTATTGCTTTGACACATTTGTGTTAGAAGTGTGGCTAGGGATTACTAAAGCTTGTACTTGTTGTTACCAGGGCTATTTCCTATATGCTATTATTTATTGACATTGACTAATGCCATGACCATGACTATGGCCAATTTAGGTTTTCTCAGTCTTATGGGATTTAATTGTTAGCATTTATGTATAACTTTTTTGCAGTGCATACAAAACACCTTCAAGAGATTCAGCCGTGGAAGTTTGCAATCTTAAAATTATGTTTGATGTGACTCTGCAATTTATATGGTATGCATCTAATTAACGTTTTTTTCCAGATATAGTGCATCCTTTATTCTGAATGTTCGCGATTTTATATAATCAGTAATTTTTTTATACAAGTATTTTTACGGGTGCACATTAAATAACGAGTACCTAATTGAGTATAACTCTAAAATTTTATGGGTGCATGTAAAAGGGGGCTACAGGGTTTCTGTAGTTATAGAACCAACATGTATTCTCAATTCTCTTGCGGAATATAAGACAATATTTCATGTTTCATAATTCCGATCTCGGGCCAATATATATATATATATATTATGTTTCTACAAATGTGCAGAGATAATATTATAATTTTGTCCTTTGTCAAAAAACCCACCATCAACAACTTGAAGTTCTACTTCACTTGATTTCAGTCATTCTTTAGCTGATACATCTTTGTTTGTTCAGAAAAATGGCACAAGAATTACAATTGTTTTAGTTTATGTTGATGGCATTCTTATAATTGGAAATTTTACTTCTTACTGCAATGGAATTATTTACTTCTTCAAAAAATTCTTTCTTGTCAAGGATTTGGGCTCCTTAAACTACTTCTTGGGTATGGAGGTTAAGAGGAATCAATAAGGTTTGTTCTTACACCAAACTAAATATAGTCTGGATCTGCTGCAAAAGAGTATTATGGTTGGTTCAAAACCATGTAGCTCTCCTTGTCCTCCTGGTACAAAACTAAATGCAACAAATGGTGATTTGCTCTCAAATCCTACTTAATACAGGTCATTAATTGGTGTTTTACAATAACTAACTTGGTCAAGACCTGAAATTACTTATGCAGTAAATCAGGTTTACCAATTCATGCATTCACCTAAAATTACTCACTTAACTGCAGCTAAGAGGATTCTTAGGTATATTAAAGGTACATTAGGACGTGGTATTATATTCACTAAAGGTCTTACTTCTCTTTCTGGTTTTACTGATGCTAATTAGGGAGGTGACCCTGATACTCGAAGATCAACAAGTGGTTTTTGTTTATTTTTTTGGAAATAATCCTATCTTCTAGTCTTCTAAGAAACAATCCACTATCTCAATGAGTTCTAGATAAGAAGATTATATGTGCTTAGTTTCTACACCTGTAGAAGTTTTATGGGTGTGCCAACTTCTTAAAGACTTACATATCTTTCTTCCTACTTCTCCACAATTGTTATGTGATAACAAAAGTTCAATATCTCTAGCATCGAACCCTGTCTTTCACAGTCGAATGAAGCACTTGGAAATTAATTACCATTTCATTAGAGAATTGGTTCAATCAAATTCATTGAAAATTTCTTATATTTCTACAATTCAACAGGTTGCAAATATTTTTACAAAGGGGCTTGCTGATCCCAAATTTTCCTTTCTAAAGAGCAAACTGAAAGTGATTTCTCCCTGTGAGTTTGAGGGAGGGTAGTAAACCAAAGAGTTTAAATTTATTACACTTGCATTACACTCAAAGTCTGTTTCTATTATTAACAGAATCTCAACGTACATTGTTAGTTATAACGTCTGTCTTTATCATGCTTTTCATGTCGCTATAAAAGGATGTATGTAATGCTTTGCTATCTTAATGAAAATTTGTTTTTTTGTATTATACTATTTTGAACATACAGTATTAGGACTCACAATCCTGTTATACTTAATGATGTTTCGTACTGGTCCTACTAATACTTTCAAATAGAAGAGAATTCTGACTTACTAAACATTCTTGAGCCAAATAGTAATGTGGTGCTGAAATGAAAATGAAGTGTGGTCACCTCCTTCAGCAAAATATCATAAATTTTAATATGGATGCAACCATTCTTTTCGTAAATTATGCAAATCTTGTAGCTAGAAACCACAATGGTCTTTTTGTTGCAAAATTCTCCTCGATTTTACAATCAAGTTAACCCGCAGATAGCAGAGGCAAATGGTTTTTTTTCTTGCTTTGGAGTTAATACAAGATCTGCAAGGTCCAAGAATCATAATCGAAGATGATTGCTTTACGACTGTCAAAGTTTTAAAAGGTGAAGGTCAGTTTATTCCTTAGAGAATTCATAGAACTATCCAAGATATATAACGCTTGCAGCAAATTTGTTTTCATTCATGACTTTTAACTTTGTGAAGATAAAAGCTAACTCAACAACTCATAACCCCCACTGCCTATGCAATGAAGCATGATGTCCAGGATTCATGGACATCTTCCCGAACTAGCCATGTATTTCCTTGCTTTCGTTTGTTTCTGTTTGGCTGTTGTTCCTCTCCTTATAAAAAAACAAAAAAAAACTTATTATGAAATAGGTATTTGGTGGAATTACACCACATTTACACCATCAAATTTTTATCTCTTTTTCTCCTTTTCATTTCCCCCACTACTTTGTAACCACCACCACTAGTAATAATGATTGCATGTCCTTAATTCTATTATAAATGCTCATCTTCTTCTTCCTATAAATAGATAATATTTTCTTTGTAATGATACACCACAAATAAGAATTTTTCTTCTTCTTTCTCTCTACTCTTCTATTTATTTATCTTTCACAACACGTCATCAACACGTAGTTCTACCAACTGATCGGTAAACATTTTTACTAAACCATAATTCTTTTCTTTTGTTTACAGATAGTTTTATATTATTTATTGTTCTTTAATAATAGATCTCGGTACAGTTATTGGTTTGTTTTTTAGACAAAACCATTTCTGTAGAGAGAAACAGACAAGTGATTTATTAATTTATTTATCGATAAAGTGATTTGGGAATCCATGAAGCACTTCAAAAAAATTTATATTCTTTAATTGTTTTGATATTTACACATGAAAGCTTTTATGTTCACACCTACGCATAAACAATGAACAGTACAAGAGTTTTTTTTTTCTGTTTTTGTTTATGTTCACACCTATGCATATACAGAAACAGTGAAAAGTTCTTTATTTTGTTTATGTTTATACTACACGGAAATCCGTAAAAGTTCATAAATTGATTTTTTTTTTGTTTAAGCACTCGTTGTTCTCTGTCCACACTGGTACATTGTGTACTTTTGTTATGAAAGTAATATGCACTTTTATTCAACTGTTCTTATTATAAAAAAAAATTCCTCTCAATCTTATTCATTGTTTGTCCTACGGTTTTTATGATTAAAGCATTATTTTACGTTGATAGTATAAATTAGTTTTTATTTTCTATATTAATATTCCTGTTTATATTAATCTCAGACAAAGTCAAATCTCACTAAGTTGGACTTTATGGCCCTTGATATCACTGGAAAGAACTATTTGTCATGGACTTTGGTTTTGTGTCTGACATAAAAATTGTCTAAATTTTGTGGCTAGCACAAAATTAATAGATTTTTGTGTCTAGCATAAAATTGTGGTTGGCACAAAATTGATAGATTTTTTTGGCAGCACAAAATTGAATGGATTTTTTTGGCTAGCACAAAATTGTGGCTGAATTTTTTGGTTAACACAAAACTGACTTGATATGCAAACACATCCGTGATGTTCAATCAATTATGTTTATGTGCAACTTGTTATATTCTTCAATACATGCTTGTATATGCATTATAGTGAATCAATATCGCTCAGTAGAATATGATTATTCATATAAGACAATTTTTAAGAATTCAGTTGTAGAATATAGCACTAGAAAAGACTCAAATGTCTTTATACTAGTGGGCAATCCAACTAAGAGCTTGATATTTAAACTATAAAAAATCTAGAATATCTGGGAATACTGCAACAAGCACCTACGCTACTCTGAGAATTTTGTACAGAGATGAATACTGATTATTCAATAAATATAGTTGTAGACACATATATTTTCTGAGTTCAGCCGGGTGAAGCATTCATATGATTATGTATATAGAGAGATAGGCGTGAACACCTGTTGTGACTTACCATATTCCTAAAATTCTTTGCATAATGAAAATATAATGAAATTCAATATTCATAATGCCCGGCTCAGAAACATATTTTTTACGACTTTCGCCTTAGCAAAAATCCACCATCAACAGAAACCTCACATATGAGTAGCTAATTTTATTTTATTGGTTAGGGATGTAGTTGAATTTTGCATACATGTTTCTTGATTAATAGATTAGTTTTGTCTCATAACTATCGTACATAATTTACCAAAAATATCGTCATGTATTATTGAATGTTTGTTTATTTAAGTGGCCAAATAATTGAACTCATATTCATATCTTAAGCTAAATTAATACGCAAACGTTAACATATCTCAATTACAAGTAGCATAGATAGATTACGGATTGTAGTGATACTTTCTTGTACTCGCATGTAAATTGGGACCTTTGTTAAATTGTCTACTTGGGTATGTCAATTGCATTGACTAGTCTATTTCACCAATCTTAAATCTCAAGGTTTAAACCTAATTGTGCTTTTACATTTTGGGTTATTCTCTAAGTAGAATTCATATTCGCGTTGTTATGTGAATGTGATGATTTGAGGAAATTAATGGAATATTCTTGCAATCAAAATATTATAGATCTTTTGATAATGAGAGATTAAATTTCAATTATAATTATTGATACAAGAATATGTTTGTGAATGAAAACGAATCATTAACCAGTATTTTTATCTCTTTGATAATTTTCACTTATTAATCTTAGCTTTCAATTTAGTTTAATTACTTTAGATAATTCATAAAAATCCCATCTTTTTACATAAGTCACTAAATTCGAATAACAACCAAGACCTCTGTGCGAGAAAAAACTCTTCCTTACCATTATGCTTAATCTATATTTTGATAAGTGATAAAGTGATACAATTTTGACGGATACGACACCGACCATTATGTTATTGTTATGTGGTATATCTGGAAAATAAGATGGTTGCTCATATTCCAAAAGAAACATGAAACTATTGAGAGAACAACTAAACTTATTTTAACATACATTAATACTATGCGGGTTGTGTTATAAAAAAACAAAGCTAACTACCATTATATTTCTTATTCTAAAGTTCAAACCGGAAACATTTCTGTAAATTATGAGAGTTGCTGGAACTTTCCAAGTCTCATGAGTCATAAAATAAATGTTACAGTATTATTGCCAAACTGTTCTGATGCCAATTACTAGCTATGATATTATATTTGTTGATTAGAAGCGTACTTATAGGAACAACAACTGGCTCCATAAACAGAGGGAACTAATACAAGAAGGAACTTATGTTGCTTTTCAATGGGTAGCTGAAATGGGCCTGATGACTGAATTTGAAAATGATACCAAAAAAGTTAATCAACTGCTAATTGAGAAACATGCTGATGCTCTGGGTGGCTTCTAAAATTTATCTCGAATTTGTATTAAAATTAATAGTCCATAATTTTGAGCTGAGAAAAACCTAAGATCCTTATTTTTTGTTTAATCAGATCGCAACTAACTTTGGATTCTGTTAATCTCTCTCCTCTCCTATCGTTATTTTCAAGAATAGGGTGAACTTTAGTGGGATGCTTTAATCCTTCACTATTTTTGTATCTTGTTTTCGAAAAAGAAATATAAAAATAAAGATTATCATCATTGATTCTTTTTATAGCATACCCGTTTAGTATAGAGGCTTCTTTAGGGTCATGATTGTGTCAGATGCACATCCAATGGACACGAATGTCTTCACGTTGGACACATCAGTTTGTCTATATCGTACCCAATTATAATAAATATGTATAACAATAATGTCTAAATTTTCGGTACGTGGGTCATTGACTCATTATATTAGTATGAATACTTTTTCATTTATAATGGATGTGTCTGCATCTTAATTTTTTGAGATATTATTGTGTTTCCATGTTTGAGTCGTGTCACATCGTGTCAGTCATTCTAATATAGTATAACTTCTATAATATAATAGGCTTGGGAACACCTTGATCCTATTATTTTAAATAGATATTATATTATCAATTACATAATAATTTATTATTTTATATTAAATTAATATATTATCGATTTAAAGGATAATTTCCAGTTTTGAATAACTGTAGTTTGATCCATGTATCTAAAATGTTTAACCATTGACTAATTTGTTAAAATATGCGACTCCATATCTTTTGAGCGCATTACAAACTAATAGAATTTGATTTGAATTTCAAAGAAAAATAAACCAATATTGAATAATATTTTGAGAAATTGACATGTATGAAAATTAATTTTTATTTTTTTAGTAAAATTATTATTTTTATATAATATTTGGGACCTATTAATGTTTAAGGAATTTTTTTGAAATATATCATATTATGATATTATCGAATTTATTATTTTAGCACTAAAATCCCGAGTAGAGACCAAAGATTTTTATTATTTTAATAAAAATATTATATTATCAAGTATTTATTTTTTTATTTTATTTTGATGCAAATATATTCTCAAGTATTATACTCCCTATGTTTTAGCAAAAGTGTTACTATCACTCTTTCATTGAACCCTTAGATAGGGGCTTACACATTCATAGAGGGGCTTTTCTAGGTTTAAGGGTAACCAAATAGTTGGTTAGGGGATATCCTATGGCAAATAACAAATGTCTACATTACCATTCCATCTATAAAAAGTCTAACTTTCCCTTCCATCTATTAAAACTTAAACAAAAAACAAAACCCTAACTATCTAATTCATTTTCAAAACCTCTCCTCTCCCAACCGTATTCTTCTTCTCAATTTCAACTCTTCCTCTCCCCATTTTCTTCTCCACTGAATTCATCATTTTCGATGAATCGTCGATTCGAAAAATTTATAATCGTCGATTAAACTCTATATAGTAAAGATGACAAATGCTACTAAAGGTAATGAAGGTAGTAATGATTTGAATCAAAATCAATCAAATGATTCAAACCTAATCAAGAAATTGAAGAACCAATCGGTGGTGAAGCCAATCAAACTCCCCAACCAGTACGAATGGTATATATGAGGTATTATTCGAGAAGAACCCATGTTATTTTTCTCTTTTTTTGTGATTGTAATATGTTAGAATCATTGATTTAAAAAAAAAAAGGTTTCCATATTGATTTACTATTGGCTTTTGTTGAAAACCCAAATGTAAAATCATGGATTGAAGAACTTACATTTGGGAACCCTAACGTAACTGGTTTAGGTTTAATTTTACGTTTAGGTTTTTAGGATTACCAACCGTAAAATTACAAATAGAAGATGAAGATGATATTTTACGCTTGGTTTCAATTCTCATTTTCCAACCGTAAAATTCACTTATAGCCGAAAATTGATTGGTGGTTTACGTTTGAGTTTTCTAAACCGTAATTAAATTTATATTTGGGTTCGATAGTAATTTTCCAACCGTAAATTTCCCTGATATCCCAACTTGTTTTTTTTTGGTTTGTTTTACGTTTGAGTTTTGAACCGTAAATAATTTTATGTTGGGGTTCTCTAGTCAAAACTCAACCGTAAATTTATTTACAGTTGAGTTCGATTGGTTTAACCCAACCGTAAAATATCCTGAGTTTTCAAATTTGAGATTGTTTGTGTTGAATTTTTTGGAAATTATCTAAATTTTGATTTCAATTGTACGTGTATGTTGTAGGAATAAGAATAGGGCAAAACCCAAGACCAAGAGGGGTAATAACTTAACACCAATTGATCACACTCCCACCCTCGTCATGATGTTCATCTAGGGGTAGATAATAGAGGCATGAAAAAGAACGATAAGAAGAAGATGAATTTGGAGGTAGGGGTAGCTCCAGACAAGTTGTACAACCTCAAGAGGAAGATAATGTTTTCCAACCATATATGGAAAACATTCAAGACTTCGAAGATCTACCAATGATGAGTGGAGTTGTACTTGCGATTAGAGAACCACAAGAAGAGGAAGATTCCGATGATGAGGAAGAGAATGACGGAGAACAATATGTCATTCAATGAAAAGGTAAAAAATTGATGTTTCTTCGCCTCAGCCTCAACCTAAAGTGAAGGAAAGAAATCCAAGGAAGATACCTTCGCCGAAAGGAAAGCATATTCCCAAAGGAAAAGACGTGTTATTTCCTAAGAAAAAGAATGACATACTTTTGGGTGAGTCCCTAGATAAGTCTGTAATATTATTTGGTTATCCAAATTCATGGGATGCTAAAGTTGCCGAGACCAGGGTAATAATCTAAAACCTTCACTTGTTTTTTTTTGATTTTCTTTGTTTAACTTCAAATTATAACTTGTTGGTATGATTTTGATTTTTTTTTTTTTTATTCCTTATAGGATCATACATATGTCGTGAAGAAATTGGTTTGTCAAAGGGGTCAACATTGGACGTTAGTTGAAGAATGTGAAGTCGTCCGTTCTCTGGTGATGGATATAGGGTTAGCGCCCGGAATTGAGAATTCCATGTTGGAATATGATAATGTTACTTGCACAACTTTTAGGGAACGCTATTGGCCTGAAACTGGTACATTTTATCTCCCGTTCGGCGAGATAACAATAACGCCGGATGATGTTAAATCAATTATTCACTTAGAAGTTGAAGGAAAAACTGTGTATGAAAATTTTGACAACAATATGTCTTGGACTTATCTTTGTGCCCTTGTTAAAGATACACTTGGATGAAAGAGGAGAGAAGCCGAGTTAGAGTTTAAACAGGCCGCCAAAGATAAAACGGGTGAAGCAATGAAGAAGGTTTAGGTATGACAAGAAGATCTTGTTGCGTAGTATGAGGGAGAAGTTTGGAGGAACCCTGCAGAAGGAAAGAATGGGGAGGTGATAGACGCAACTAGAGATATTCGTAAAACCACCTACTATATATGCTTGGTACCATTTTCTTCGTTGATAACTCGGGAAATAGAGTGAACGCTCACTTTCTACAGTGGTTGAAGGATCTCCAAAAGACGCATGGGTATTCATGGGGCACTACCACCCTTGCTTACCTACTTTCCAACCTTAGAAAAGCTTCGAGGGTTGGAGGTACTGAGATTTCCGGGAATACTGGTCTTTTTTAGGTAACTTATAAGGTGAATTTCAATGTTTAACTTCATTTTTTTTTTGCGCATTCTCTTTTATTAATATTTGTTATCTTCATAGGCATGGGTCTATGACCACTTTCCGAGTCTGGATCATAATACGAAGTGCAACGATAATTTTACTGGTTCTACATGAAAGAAATTCAAATTCACCGTTACTCTGTTAAAGCAGAAAGAAGTGCAGATAACAAAGAATATGAGTGAAATTGATGCTTTCACCGTAGAAGATGTGGTGTTTGATCCTTATTTGAAGATTAACAAAGATGATGAAGATAAAGAAGATGAACGTGCTTTTACTGACGTGGCAGACTACAACGGCTTTTTACCATCAGTTTGGGTTTATAATGGCCAACCCTCGTCGAATTCTCCGCCAGTATGGCTTTTCACAAACCAAGGTAACAATTGAAGCCTTTAAATTGTGTGTGAATGGATCTGTGATCGAAGTCCCCAGCATCGTGCTCAACTACATCCCAACGCCTTCGGTCGCTATTTGGAATGACCGCCATAAACCGGAATATCAAATCCAAATGGGGGAGGTAACTTCAATTCCAGGCACAAAAGCGGTCGTAGAAGATTACTTGGATTGGTATCACCATTTTGGTCATCCTAATATGATCAACAATGAACCGGAAGGTATGAAAATTATTCAAAGGGGTCAAGGAAACAACACAAGAGATGGTCTAATTCATGTTTGGAAAAAGGCATATTTCAATCTGACACGTAAATTACTTATGATATTAATGTTTTTAAGATTTACCACCAAAAGACTCAACTAATATTTATTTTCATATGTAAATAGAAAAAGAAAGGACTTGCATTGGCGGATACAATGATTGCATGCATAAGTAGAGGTGATCCGATGATGGTTAACCCTGAAACACAAGATCAAGAAGCTTCATGAACCAAACGATAATGAACCGGAGCGGAGCTTAAAGAATACTAGAGCCGATTCAAGAGGTGATGGTAATAGCCAAAATGAGCCTCAACCTACTGATGAAGAGTCACATGATGAAACTGAGGATGTGCAAGGTCATGGTCGTGGTGGTCCTCGTACTCGTGGTGGTCGTGCAACCACGACCAAAATAAGAGTTTGTGGTGCTCCTCGTAATACCCGTGTCGAAGAATCTCCTCCTCCTTCTCCTTAACTCTATGATGAATATCAAAATTGTATCAAACTTTAGTTGTTTTTGTTGGTGGATTTTAAATTTTTCGGACAAATTAATGTTTTAGTTATAGTTTGAACTTTAGTTGATGTTAGAGTTGATGGACAAATGTAGCTTAATTTAGTTAGAATGAATGAAGAATTTTTTATTTAAAATTTATGTAGGTAAGTGCAACATGATTTGTGTAGAACAAGTTAGAAATCATGATTCATTTACATAAATTTCAAATTGGAAATCAAACAAATGAGAAATCAAGTCAAAAGACAAAACATAGGATAATTTACGGTTAGGTTCGCAAGTCAATGACCAACCGTAAAATTGGAAAAACCATAATTCCCAGACTTACGGTTGGGTTCGCAAGTCCAAACCCAACCGTAAAACTGACATTATTTCTTTTCCCAGACTTACTATTGGTTTTGAAGCCCAAATCCAACCGTAAATAAGAATACCAATTTTAAGGTTGGATTTTGAAATCCAAACCCAACCGTAAATCTTCCTGAACCATCAAAAAAAAAATCCTATCCCTTGCGTTTTCTTTGGTTTTTGTTTTATTGAATGACCCAATTTGCCTTAAATCTAGTTAGAATGAAGGAATAAGTTTAAAAATTCGATTTTAGAACCCAAATTTGACCTTAAGTCCAAACAATCATAAGTGAACTTCCATTTGAAATTACGGTTGGGTTTTTGAGTCCAAACCCAACCTTAAACTATGTTATATCTCTTCTATTACTAATGAACTTACTAATGGATGAATGAATAAGTTTTTGTTCGAGTGAATGACCCAATTTACCTTAATTTGACTTAGAATGGATGAATAAGTTTAAAAATTAAATTTTTTACACAAATTTAGAGTGAAGAAGATGCAAAAAAAAGGATCCAGGAATACTTACGGTTGGGTTTGGAGGACTCGAACCCAACCGTAAAACTGTCATTTTTTCCCAGACTTACGGTTGGGCTCGTGCTTCCTTTTCCTAATCGTAAATTAATTTTTGAATTTTTGTTTCACTTTGTTAGTCCTATTTGGTTTGAAAATAGAGCGTTGGAACCTTGTACGACTCTTTTTTCAAAATAGAGTTGTTACACATCTTCTTTATATAGGAAACAAAGAAGAATGGTTAAGTATATATCAAACTCATCTTATTTTTTAAGAAATTGCACCTTTCTTCTACATCAGTAATCTCCGACTAAACTGTCACTCTAATATACTAGATTATGGCTCAACCTGGGGTTTAAGGTCCTGATTTTACTTTGGATGAAGATTTATGTATTTGCCGCAACTATGTACTAAATTATCCAAAAAGAGGGGAAGAACGAAGTCAAAGTGGTATAATAAGTCAGAGATATTGGCAAACCATCAATGAAAACTTTTGTTCTGAAACCAGTAACCCTTATAAACGTGATCACGTCAAGTAGATTTCTCGATGTGATACTATACGCAGACAAGTAAGAGAATTTATGGCATTAGTTTATATTATTGGACAACTACGACTTAGGGGTGAAACTGACGATGAGGTTTTAGTGAGATCTATTCAGGAATGGAGAAGATGGAAAATATGGCATTTTCAATTCCTACCTCATTACAACATCCTAAAGGACACCTTGCTCACTCGCAAACCTATGAATTAGTACTTTTGTAATATCATGTGGTTTAGTTAGTGGTAATTTAATTTATCTATGTAATGGTTTAATGGTCTAATGAGTTGTAATGTGGTCTAAGTAATGAGAAGATGATCTTTATATAAATATTTTTTTTTTGAGGTTAAATTTACGGTTGGGTTTTAAAGGTCGAATCCAACCGTAAAATTGGTTTAAACCCAACTTTTTTGTATAAGCCTTATTTACGATTGGGTTTCTAAACCAAAACCTAACCGTAAAATATCCTGTATTAGTAATTTTTTTTGCTGAAATACTATTAAAGGCAAAAAAATTCTAACAAAACACTTAATTAATAATTTGTTCTCTTCAAAATACATATGATATTGTCTCTACTAATGTTACATATAGTGAATATATCTATATTGTTATTCCGATTCCGAGTAGGAAACAATTTGTGTGAAGGATTCCTTCGATAGTTGTAACGCGGTCAAAAGTTCGAAACTTTTCTCGAACAGGTTACACCAAGACCTTGGGAGTGCGCCATCGAATCCAACCCTTAATAGGGGTAATGGGCTTTCTTCTTTCAACTTGAGACCGAAAAAAATGGAAATTTGCACCATTCCCATCACATATCTTCTCTTAGCCAATTGTTCAACAAAGGTTGTTCTTGTTGGTGCAAATGTAAGACTACATCCAAGTGAGATGTAATGGATGACATAATTGAAAGCATTGGCGAGTATTTGGCCACATATTGACATGGACATCCAATCGTCGCTTGACAAATTCTTGTTGCTTATTAAACGTCGTTCGAATACAACGAACTTCTCGTTTAACTCCAACTCTTGTTCTCCCGGTTCCCCCGATGTCATCATTGGCTTGTACAACTACGGGTACGAACGGAGTTCAATCGCACATCTATGCCGTACATAAGTGCATTATTCTAAACCCAACTCTTTTGCTCCGCTAAAAGGTACGACTTGTTCGATGGACATATGGTAACCACAATTACCATCACCGACAACAACATCGGTGGCCTTTATATATTCACGAATAAAATCCGGAAAATATAGCAAATAATTTTCATATATAATGTGCTCGGTTCGGACAATTTTACCTTTCTTATCTCTTGACAAATTATATGGTGTTTGCATCAATCCTCTGCAATCTGGATCGTATGCGGCTCTTCAACCAATGATGTGTTTTCCTTAGCATTTTCTTTGCTTCTTGCTAATTCTTCCATACTAACTCTTCTTGAGTTTGGATTGGCGGGAACATTTATCGACTCAACCCCAACAATTGATGAAGTCATTTTTTAGGCTCTTCAAGTATCCGTTCATATTGCTTCACCTCAAATATGCTTCTTGATTTTTGTTTGGAGTGAAATATTGGACCTTTTCCCTTGGCACCAATTTCCATTGTTGAACTCACTTGAGAAGGAAGCGCGAGACGTTTTCCTTTATAATATACTAGGCTTAGTCCTCTTTTTTTTGTTTGGCTTCTTCTTCGTTTGTTTCTACCTTGAACATCCTCCTCCTTCTCATCCTCCGCTTCTTATTCTTTTTACAAATGCTAAAAACCCGAAGGTTCTCTTTTCTTTGATTCTTCCAAGATTTCCATCGCATTTTTTCACACTACACACCTCTTTTGTTTTGTAGGAGGCCTACTCTTTCTTCCCCCCTTAGTTGGTTCCTTGATATCGTATCTTGTGTGTGGAAAAATAAAGTTGCTCAACTTACTCAATCATATTTGCCTTTGCGCCCGATTTAACGAAGAATATTTCTCGTCTAGGGCTTTTACAATGTCGGTATTGACAAACGATCCACCAAAATATTTTTTGGCGATGGGTTCATTGAAATACAATTATTGCCAAACGGATCAATATATTAAATTGGGATCACACCGTCTTCTTCGTAGTTGTCCATCATATGCCGGAATGGGTGTCCCAAACTTGACATGTTAGGACAACCACACTCTTCTTCTCCGTGCAAGTTACCCAACCTATAATGCTTAACTTCGTACATTATATTCTCAATTGCGCAATGCGACACCTTATAAGAAATTCCCTCGAGCCATGGGTCGTCTTTATAAATGAGGTGTTTTCTACAACAGCTTCTTTCGAAATTCTCCTTAACTCTATCAAGGTCACAGAGGAAATAACCGTGCATCGCTTTGAAGACCGTAACAAACCCACCATCAAAACTATGAAGCTTCTTCTTCAATCGGTTGTGAGAGGACTCTACGGTACTTGTAGCTTGATATCAAAGGCTTATATTGGTTTGTGAATGCCCCTACAAATTTCTCTTTGTGAGAATTCAACCAATGGTCCAACAAATACTTCACAACACTTGGATAATGGCTCCAATGCGTAACTAACATACACACATTTTCTTCATAAGCTTCCTTGGTGATAGACCATATCAAATCTTCCCACTCCCTTTGGAAACTAGCCCATTTTAGTTCCGCCAATTTGTCATCCTTCTCGAACTTTTCTTTCGCCTTTTCTTGTTGAGGTACCGATAATTTCTTAATTCTCTCCATCTCGCTTTTCTTTATTGGCCGAATAATCGGCTTGCACTTGGTTTGAATATTGTTCCAGAAGTGGAACGTGCAAAGAAGATTATGAGCATCCTGGAAGACCCTTGATATTGCATTCATCAAGGCTTGTTCTTTGTCGGTGATAATCACCTTAGGGGTATATCCTTCCATGTAGAACAATTTAACTTGTTCCAATGCCCAGACATAACTTTCTTCGAGCTTGTCTCTCAAGAAGCAAAAGCCAACACTAAATGGGGACTTGGTAGAAGTTTGCCCGATAAAATTCAAGAACGGGATCACTTACTTGTTAGTTTTGTATGTGCAATCCATTAGAAGCACTTGATGGGAGCACCGTGCTAACTTCATAAATTCGGGATGAGCCAATAAAAGATACTTTATTTGTTTATCCTCATCTTCTTCATGGAACATAGTGTAGTTGTGCTTCTCCCCCAAGTACATTAGTTGTTTAATTTGGTCCCTTTCTTGCCATTTCTCACTTTTCAACTTGGCTTTTGTGTTGTAGATCGTCTTCAAAGTAGAAACATTTTTGGGGTTTCTTTGCTTTAAGTATCTGAGGATATCAATGGGTTTCATCCGCTTTTCGGTCATGGAACCTACAATGACCTTTTCTTCCTTGGTGAGTCGTGCCGCATAAGGATGTGTTAACAAACTCTCCGGTTGTAGGTGGTTGTGACGACCACATACAACTTTGGATAAAAACCACTTCTTTTCGGTATTGGTTCCAAATTGAAGCTTGAAAGGGCATCCCCTTTTCTTAGTGAAAGTAGTATTCTTCCTCTTCGTCGTTCCTTCATACACGGTACCCTTCTTCGGATGACTTGTATGGAATCCACTACACTCGTAAGCCATTTGGAAGTGGCACTCACTCACTTGATTATTACAAACAATCATACACATGAGGAGTTAGCCATGTTCTCTATCTCATTGCTTTGCATCGTCTTTCTTTTCCCATGTCTACATGGTCCAAGAATACAAAGTTAGAAAAAAAAGACTTAGCAATATTGTCCAAAGGAATTAACAAATTATCTCTAACCTACCAAGTCGTTCAAATAGTGACACATAATATCTTCAGTTAGAATATCATTTGGAGAAGGCTAAGCATACATTGGGTGAGGTACAAGCGCGCGCTAAACCAAAAATATCAAAACATTAGCCAATAGAACACAAGGAAAGAGAAATTTACGGTTAGATAAGGAGCACCAGACCCAACCATAGAGTAAATTACGGTTGGTTTTTGTCTCCAAAGCTAACTGTAAAAACTGAAAAAAAATATATACATAATGATTTACGGTTAGGAGTCAACAATCGAACCCAACCGTAATTTTTTTACGTTTGGAAAAGTTTGGGCCGAACCCAACCGTAACTGGTGCAATAAATAACAATAAATATCCATGCACAATTACGGTTGGGTTCGATGCTAAAACCCAACTGTAAAACTGTTGCGATTGGGTTTTTCCGCCATGAAAATCCAGTTACGGTTAGGTTCATATGAACACCTAAACGTGAATAAATGTTACGGTTGGGTTCAAGATGCAAACCCAACCGTAAACTTGTCTGAATCATAAAAAATATCATCATTTTTACGTACTTTGATCAATTTTGAGCAATAAAAAGGCCAAGAGTTTAAGTTAGAGGTATACCTGACTATTCTCATCCATTGAGTCTTCACTTTGATGCCTGGTTTCTCCATTTGGTTGAGATTCACCATCACCACTTTGAGTAAAAACCTCTCTACCATCCAAGAGATCATCCATAGTTGGGTCTCTATCAATGGGTATGTAAAGTTTGGTTTGATTATTATACAAGGATTCACTCACCTCAAATTTCTCAATAGAATCATTTATTTTGGTTGAGTGAATCAAAATTTAGGGTTTTTCAAAAATGTCCAAAAAGTTCTCTTTTTTCTTTTACTTTTTCTTCCCATGAATCCCACAAAAAAAAACATATAAAATCTGATTTGATTTGATTAAATTAATTATAAAATTATTTTAGATTAAATCTAATCTATTAGATAATTAACTTAATTATTATTAACTAAACAAAGATAGTTTAGCCATTTTAAAAATATAATGGATATGGGTTTTTTGAAATTTATATCTAATGACTCTATTTTATCTTCACTACGGATGCACATCGGGTGGGTCCGGTTGGGTTTAGCCTCACCCGCACCCGACCCGCCAGTTAGCGGGTAACTTGATTTTTCACCCGCACCCAACCCGCCGTAGGACGGGTAGAGTCGGGTCTGACCCGACTTCACGGCGGGTCGGGTGCGGGTGACCACGGGTCACCCGCCTAGGCAGGCTTAGTCTGAACTAACAAGCTATTTCAATTTTTCACCGAACAGTTTGTGAGCATGTCTGTTGGTGATTCACGCATGAGTTATTGGTAGTTTAAAGCATTGATTCTCCTTCCATGCAATGTGATTTAACATTTCAAAACAAACCCACACAAAATTAACCATTCACCAACAGATTCCATCTATCATTCAATTCATCCAATCACTCATAGCAACACATCAAACCAACTCAATCATGGCAGTGAACTTCTTCACTTCTTTGTTTCCTCTTCACAGGCTCTTGTCTGCAGCTATTTCTCTTCTTGAAATCTCGGTTGGAAACCCATCAGCAGCATCAAATCTCATTCCCTGTTTAACGCAACAACCATACTAAACATCACCATCCACCTTAATCTTCTTCTAACTGTTGTTGGTTGTCAATTCACTCTTCATAAATCCATCACAAACCCATCAGCGACTCAATCTTCTACAACCCTTCGTTTCTGTTCAATTCACAACAAACCCATAACTCAATTCTTTTTAGCTTCATTCTCAGATTCCCTTCCTTCTAGAACCAACAACAGTTAGCGAAAGCCATTCTACATATCTCACAGCGAAACCGTCATCTTCCTTGAATTCATCTCTCTGCTCTCAGGTTACGGCACTGCCATCTTTCACTCTTGGATTCAAATCAAACCCAACCAGCAACACCCTTTATCTATTCTTCTTCCAATTCGAACCCATTACAACTCTTCACTCACTGTCGTATTCTTGACCAACAGTTCAACCACTATCACCATTCATATCATTCAAACCTTCTTCAACACCGACAAAATCACTCAAACATCAGCACCAAGAACCTAATTTCAGTCTCATTCTCTCATCTGCAACAGATCCCCTTTTGCTTGGATGCACAAAACAGACTCAAACCAAACCAAATTCAAATCCACCACAAACTAAACCAATGTTCAATTCAACCTGAATATGACCTCTCGCTGTCTATTTCTCCTCTTCGACTGTGACACATAAGAACCAATTTCCATGGCAGAGTTAACCACCATTTGCAACACAGTTCTTCTCTCATCTCAAGCTCAAGAAAATCAAACTCAAACTGAACCCAATCTTTCTCTTGATTTTTCTGACCTATCTTTCTATTCTCACTGCAAAACAAGTTCCCAAACTCAAATTTCTTCAAAACCCCTTCTTCTCGGCCATGAACTGCAGCTCCAGAAACCTTTCTTCATCTCAACAACGTCTTCTTTCTCTCAGATTTATCACCAACCACATCCGCAATCTCCTCTTCTTGATTTCTACTTTGACGGCACAGAGAAGTTACCTGAGATGTGCGAGAGAGGAGATGATAGTTTCAGATTTATACAGAGAAAACCCTAGCGAGAAGTGAACGATAGAAATAAAAGGCATTTTTTGGCGGGTGGTCGGGTAGGGTCGGGTGCGAGGAGCTATCACCTGCATCTGACCCGTCAGAAAACGGGTAAAAAAATATCACCCGCATCCGACCCGTTTCGGCGGGCCGGATACATATCAGGTAAAATTGGACGAGTACGGGTCGAATAGGCGGATTAGGTCGGGTTTGTGCAGCCCTAATCTTCACATGAAAAACTCCTCTATAAATGTTAAACTTCCTATACAAGGGTTCTTTTTATTTTAGCCTAAATTAAAGAAATTATACACACTTTAAAAAATAAAAAAAAACATATATAAAGATAGAGAAATCACTCTATAAATGTTAAACTTCCCATACGAGGGTTCTTTTTATTTTAGCATAAATTAAAGAAATTATACACACTTTAAAAAATAAAAAAAAAACCTATATAAAGATAGAGAAACCACTCCATATACTGCAGGAGGTTTTGAATAATATAATCCCCAAATAATTAAACCCAACCGGGATGCCCAAAAAACAACAGGGTCATACATAATAATTCAGTGTTTTAGAGAGAGAGGGCACACAACACAAGCTTCTCACATCTATGCATCTATCTATCGCTTCAGTACTTATTTTCTTTTGATCTCTCAAAGAAATTGAACCAGATTGGTGTGCAATAGTAGAATCATTACTACTGATTTCTGCAATTCAGGTAAGAAATATAGAGAAGAACACTTCATAGATCTTCTCTAAGGTTTAGTTATTCAAATTTAATTTCTCATTTTGTAAATTTAATTGATTTCAACCTGAAAGTATTGAAATTTCCAATTTTAGGTTTAGAATCTAAGTATGAGAAAAAACCCAGAAATCTTTCAGCAGAAAACTTAAATGCTAGTAGAATATGTCGGGATTAGGCGTATGGGTTCTTTAATTTACATCTTTGAATGATTCTTGTGTTAATTTGAATTGAAATGAGTCGTTCTCCTTCATTCTCATTTAAGCAAGGGCCAAATTCTAAACTCGACCTTAAAAATTTGCGACAATGGGTTGTTGCCTTTTGTGCAATTAGGTTTGATCTTGAACAAGGTCAGGTTATTGAGGAATGTTATCCACCTGGTTGCTTCACTCAAGATGAGGAACTAGAAATTGCTTTTAGTTCTTTTCCTGATTCTGTTTCTCAACATCAAAATCGTTCAAGTATCCATGATTGTATATTCTTCTTTCGTGTCCGAAGACGAGAAAATGCCCTGGTTGGTAATATCTCTTCTTCTGAGTCAGTTGAGAGAGGAGGAGAAGAGAAAGATGATATAACACAGAGAAAATCAAGCAGTAGACGTAAAAACACAGGTTCAAAATATCTGTATGGTTATGTATTTAATAGGCAGAGACATGATGAGAGATTAAAGCGAGGTGGAGAACAGAAATCTGTTGTAATCTTATCGCACAGTCCTTACTCAAGTGTGTTCAGGCCGGTTTTACAAATCTTGGGTCCCTTATTTTTTGACATTGGTAAGAAAGCTCTAGAACATATGGCTTCTTATGTTTCAATGTGGCCTGCTCCAATACTTGGCAAATTAATGGAGCTTCCCATAGGCAATGCTTCACTGAAAGTGAACCTTCCACCTGCTCATAGCTTGCGGTTGGAAAATGGGTTCTTTTCCGAGGAGTCTGCCTCTTCAATGGCTCCATTTCTTCCTACAAATCAGTCAGTTCCACAGGGTTTGTTTCATGATGCAGATCTTTTTGGTACTTTTAGGGGAATTCTGTTGCAGCTCTGGGTCCTTTGGGAGCTTCTGATTATTGGTGAACCCATTCTTATAATAGCACCAACACCGCCCCAGTGTTGTGAAGCTGTTGCCGGTCTTGTTAGTTTAGTTGCTCCACTTTTATGTAGTGTTGATTTTCGACCTTATTTTACCATCCACGATCGTGATTTTGTCCAGCTTAACTCACTCAGTGAAGGTGACACTTTCCCACCAATGGTTCTTGGTGTGACCAACTTATACTTCCTCAAGGCTCTTAAAAATATCCCACACATAGTTTCAGTTGGCAGTCCTGCTCCTAATTCGAGTAGGCAAAATCTGGCTCCTAGAGCTTCCTTTGCTGGAAGAAATATGGGTAGGCCAGAAGGCTTTGGGTTTCAGCAACTCTCATTAAGAAGGTTTTCTCCGTCAAATTTGTTGAATTCTGTGAAGTTACGAAGAGATGGTCCTCTTTGTTTAATGACAGAACATAAAGAGGCTATTTGGAGCACTTATGCTGCAGTAACCAAACCGGATACGTCTATCTTGAATAGACTTATTGATGCAGGGGTTTCCTCCAGGGTTGAAGAGTCGATGTCAGTTGTTAACAATGAGATACTGCGGAGACATTTCTTGGAGCTGACGACCAACTTTCTTGCTCCTTTTGGTCCGTACTTGAGAACTACCACACCAATCGAAGGAACTTCTCCTTTTGTTGACCCTCCTCCTTTACCTCCGTTTAGTGCTAATGAATTTCTCACGACCTTATCAGCACGAGGTCCCGGGAAGTTCTTATCCAAAAGGATGAGGACTAACTGGTTGGATCTATACAGGTAATGCAGGCTTTCTTCCAAATGGGTTTGGACTGGAATTCAATTTTATTATGTACTTTCTAAACCATGAAGTTATTTTATGTTCAAGCAGCAATGTATTATGAATGTAAAGCCGTCCAAACCTAACTTTAATTACTCTTATATTCTTTTTCAGGCGCTTTCTAAAAGGACAAAACTTCATGCCATGGTTCCAAAGAAGACGTCTTGTTGCTGAACAAGAACAGCATAGACTATGGAAGCAGGCCAGAACAAGAGCTGACATAAAACGATTTATTCCGGGAATGCTTGAATTGGAGGTTGTTGATTCTTTCAGTGCAATTGAGAAACATTTACTTGGAGAGTTACAGGTGAAAACCATCATCTGATATTTTTTAAAGCTTTCGTGAATTGTTTTTCCCAAGTATGCCTACAATTTATCGTTGTGGTAAACTAAATCATGTCAATGTCACTTCACATAGCGAAAAATATACTGAAAACTCTTGAGGCACCAAGACTACCAGGCACTATGATTATAAGCTTAAGACGTATAAGTTTCTTCTTTGTTCTTGCAAAACTAAAACAATTTTCCTCACAGAAGTACTCTTTTAGACTTTAGTTCCAACATGTTTTCCTTTGGAGAATATTGTATTTATGACCTGCAAGTTCCAGGGAACTAGCTTTCACTGTATTCAGACAATTGAATCATTGATCCATCATCTGAGAATAAATGTAAAGATCTTCCATCACATAGTCATCAAGTTTTTCTGAATGGTTAATTTATTCTAGTCACTGATCCTACTGTTTATTGTTGTAATTAGAAACACATCTCACTTATTTTTGTCTTTGACTCCTTGTGCTTGGTTAAAAGATTAAGGGAGGTTGAATATTAAGTTAAGCCTTCCTCTTGGAATAGGATTCATATGGTATTTTGTTTACACCTTAACATTTGCCTGAAGCTGGAGTACATAAATTGTTCATGCCTGGCGTTTATATCTACTAGAATTCAGACTCTTGGGCTTTTTTTTGGTGCTTCGTATGACCTATTTGTTGGCCTGTTTGGAAGAAAAATATCGATTAGTTTGTTATCGCATTTACATCGGTCCAACATGTAGTAAGGTTGGAGGCAATTAAGTAAAATGTAACATAGCATGTATATCTTTCTTGGTTCGTATTCGCTGCATATGTTCCCTGTTAGAGTTGGTTAAAAGAGGGAGTGAGTTGAAACAGGGACTTGAAATTGCTAATCTTTTTAAGTAAACTAAGTTGTCCAAAAAAATGTGTTCTATCTTCTCTGACATTATTATAATGCCTTATCTTTTCGATTTTGTGCATCAGTTGCTACAATGTGGAAAGGAGAGTGAAGATTCTGCAGCAGTATGCCAAAAACTGAAGGGAGATCTGCAAGCAGTATTCAACGTGCTTCCTACAGATATGCAACAACTCTTACTGTTAAATCCTGAAAGAGCATCACTTGTCCAAGACAGCCTTGAATTATCAAAAGTTCCAGAATCAAAGAGCAGTTGGTGGTAGTGGAATCAGTTAGCTTTTAATGGAAACAAGATATATAGAAAAGGTCTCCTCCAATGCCAAAGCTCGTGACTTGATGTCATCCTATATTACCCTACAGTATTGGTTGAACCTTTGGATTTTAGAATCTAAATATCATCTAAGGTATGAACGGGCTTCATTTGTTTGACAGCTCCTCTTTCTTTTTCCTTCTCTTTGCCCCCATATGCACTGCTTTAGTGTTTTCTGTTCTTTTTGTGATAGCAGAAACATTAGGAGTCAAGTCGCAGGAGTAACAAATTAAACCTCTATCGTTCAACCATCACACGTGGGGATGTATTTGTATTTAATTAGGTCAGTATGGGAATGTTGACAACTGAGTAATGATTGTTTGGGTAGCAATGTTCTGAAATTTAGTGCTGTTCATCTTTCCTATTCTAATGTTACGACAGTTTAAGAGATAAATTACCCCTGTACGAGAAATCAGTTTGCTTTCTTTCTTCATTTTACCACTTCATGAAATTATGATGAAGTTTAGAGGAGGTACCTACTCCCCATGTTTCAGTTTGACTGAAATTTGTTACGTAAATGAGGTGGGAAGCTTCTCAGTTATGCATAGCTGCAGCAATAGCAAAAATACCAGCAGCTTCATTTGCTTCCCTATATTGATGAGAAAATTACACATCAGCAAAAATAACTTCCATATCTTTGACATCCTTCGGAAGTATACTTCAGAAACTAAGGGCATTCACATAGCTTACTGCATAGACTAATGGTGTAAGTTGAATCTCTTTTAAGTTTTAACCTGTAGTTTAGTAATTCCCAGTTGACAAGCTAGCATCATCCCTTGCCTAACAGCCGGATGTTCCACAACAAAATTTAGTATATACTCCCGTTTTAGATGATAGTCTAGGGTTAGTTTTTTGTTCCACATTATTTGATAGTTTTTATATTTTTTCACAAAACTATTAATAATACCCTAATATTTTGTCTTGGAATTATAAGTTTATTTATAAATACATTAATAGCAATTAATGTTTGAAGACTTTTTTCTAGGGCATAGATGGAAAATTTTCATCTTTCTCCATTTCTTAATCTGCGTTAAAACTCCCAAACTATCATCTAAAGTGAAGTGGAGGGAGTATGACTTAACTTTTCGGTTTTCAAAAGTTCGGTTTAATGCACCAAAAATACACGTTACTAAAGGCTGGTACCAACATTATCGGGGTTGATACCATCTCATATAAGATAAAATAATTATAAACGATCCTGGCCGTTGGATCACTCAAATGGTACCAGCCCCGCTAATGCTGGTACCATCCATTATCAATCATGCAAAAAATTGTTAATATATTTATTACCCATGAGTAGTAAGATAAATTTTTTTTAACTAGCAAATAATTTACGGAACCTTATCTGAACCTTCCTCTCTTTCTCTGAGCGATTTTTAGTGTATCGGTTTTATGACCGCCTGAGCTTGTTTTCCTCCAACGGTTCTCTTTTGGTTGGAATTTTCATCAGAATCTTATGAATTAATCTCTTTGATATGGATTCAAATAAGGTAAATCACACTGATCACTTTGAGCTCACTCCAAAAATCACTCAGGTTTTCTATGAAGTAAATCACATCATCGACTTCAAATGATTTGAATAATTCGGGGGAATCACAATCATCACTAACAATAGGATTTAAATCACAAACATTTTCACTAAAACTCACCTTATTCACTCTGGTCAAACCATTTATCAACACCAACACCAAATCTTCCCATATGTTAGCAATTGTTTCAACTTTATGTTCCTAGATCTCTAAGTCATTACTTGTCGAGGAGATTTAGATGCAAACCCAAAACCTACAAGGAATTAAACTATACTCCTACCTCTTCTGCTTGGATACAGGTGGAATTGTTTGTCCTCAGAATTACAAAGCCTAGCAGTTTCATCTTTACTTCTCCCTTGTCCTCTAAAACAAAAATACCCCTAAAGATCTTTTAGCTGAACTTCAGATTAAATTGGTGATATGGAAATAGTAGTCCTATTGTCTATCGTTCTCAAATCGGCATTAAGTACCAATGTATCATGAAAGTTATCCTTGAAGACCCTATATTTCAATATATATTCAAGCAATATCAAAATAAACAATCAAGACCCAAAACAAAGGTAATTAAGATTAATAGAACATGTCTTATCCCTGGCTCCATCACTAGACAAAAGTATAAACCATCAAATCTACAAAAAGTTGTTCTTGTTGTGTTTCCAATTCTCCCTGAGTTTTTCAAAATTCAAAAAGGATGCAAACATGTTGGAAAAAGTATACATATATGCAATTCCTTGAACCCATGAATCTCCTTCCTTCATTGCTTCCTCATGGGCTCCTTGTCCTGCTGGCAACTGGAGCACTCCTCTCCTCCAACTTACGCTTTGCACTTCGAGTCAATCGAGTGGTGCTGGGATGATATGGAGCAATGGGGCCTGTTGGATGGTTCCTTGGAGTTGTAGGTTCACTTGCGATGACTGCTTCATGCTCCACTTCAACCTTCGCTACTGTGGCATCTGCCTCTGCTGGTTTGTGAATGCCAATAGTTGCATTGCCATCTCTAAAGGTTGGACTTGCTGGTGCTGCATTCTCTAGTGTTGTAGCTGGTGCTGCAGCTGTGGATGCTGTTGCTCTTGTTGTGCATCTTTTTGCAGAAGGATATCCAGGAGCAAGAGAAACAATGGCACAAACATACTTAAGATTGTCCTCTGTGCGAGATTGGGCTTGGTAACCTTGTGCAACATCACCAACAAAAAAACGGTTGGGTAATTCAGCATTACCACCATCAATGGCAACATTGAATTCAGCAACCCTAAACCAACTATTCATGGTGCCTACAAACACCAAAGTCTGATCTGGATCAATGATCTCAGGTCTGCAACCCTCAGGAGCCATGCTTGTGGAACCAATCCACCTTCTTTCGACCCATATTCAAAGTAAGAGGCAAGTATCTTTCTCCCCCTACCACTCTTTGTATTTTCTTCCTTAACAATTTCTTTGGCTTTGATTTTATAAACTCGAGCAATCTTATGGGTAAAACTTGGAGGTCTATCATCATCCTCTTCTACGGGTACCATAAGTATAACCTCATCAACCCTATCAGATGTAATATCAAGATAGGGCTGGAGGAGCTCGGATATAGGGTAACAAAATGGTGGTTTCAAAATCTCTACATCACCCCACCAATCATTATCAAATTGTTCACGAAAGAAATTGTGATTACTACCTCTGTGTTGTTCTTCACCTTTGGCAATAAATTCCTCTGTATGGGCATTATCGACTTCCTCATTATCTTCTATCTCCCATTCTGTGAAATACTCTTCTTCGAGCAACAATTCAGGCATATCAAAGCAAACTCCATGATGATCAACAAACATTATCTCAGACATGATTGTTATATGATGATGTTTCTTACAAACAACTTGAACTTTAAAATATCTCTCAATATGTTTTCTCCGAGTCTTTGGAAGAAGAAGATGAACAGATGGGGGGAAAGAGCAATAGGAAAAATTAGAATAATCTTATGAGATGTAAGTTTGTTTTCATTTACCCCAAAGACAATTAATCTCATTTTTATATATGGATTAGTGTGCAAAAATTGGAGCTATTAAGGCGCAACAACTGTTTTCATCATTACTTGCGTCGCTTGACTATCACTAGGCATCATGCCCCTAGTGATAGGATATGTCGCCTCAATGGTGCCGTCTGCAGGGTTCCCTTGACGGCTAGCCAGAGGCTCTTTAATTCCCTTGATGGGATAGATGCTAATGAAGCCTATTTACTTCAATTTACTCTCAATTGTGCTAATGAATTTAAAGATTATAATTGGTACATGGTCTTTGACCCATGCTTGGTGAACCACCCTGGTCCTTTGTTTGGATTTCAGTATTGTTGGATGATTAATCTCCAGTTTTATTGGACTCTTTTTACTAGTTTAGTTGTCTCCTTGTTTGTGTTATTGGGGTCTTTATGTAACATGTATCATTCTGGGATGTTAATAGCCAAACATAAGGCATTCGCACCAACATGAAGGTTATTTATCTGAGGATAATGCCAAATGTAGACTGATGAATGGTGAGACTAAGCTCGAGGCCAGGAAGAAAATGGTTTAATTAGAATCAGCAACGAATTTAATCTTTTCACATGTGTGAAAGACACGAATGCTCATATTTGGTATCTCTACACCCACTTAAAAGTTTTTCCACACCCCTATTCTATTTTTTCTTTGTGCAGGTACAAACCCAGGATATTATTATTCAAAGATAAACACAACAAGCAACTCGGGAGTGGTCAAACTCACGGGTTCCCACCTTTCAACAATGCCAGAATTTTACATGTTACTAGTTTGAGGTTGAATAACGGTATTGAAGGAGAAGTAATTCAGGAAAAAACCAATTTCATCACTCTGCAACAATCGTACTACCTTTTCTATCCCGTGACCATATTTCAAATTAAAGTTATGGGCATCCCCAGTCATAATATCTCTAAGTCGCAACACCTTTATTTCAAACCCCTATTCTTCATACTTACCATTACCATGGGTTCAACCTTCAACTCTCAAAACAATCCCATTGACAATCTTGTGAGCCAAATGAATTCTGCATAAATTGTTCCTGAAAACCTTTTTCCAAAGGTTTTCCTAAACAAGGACATTATCAAATCCAAGAAAGACCTAGGATATAAATGGTGTTTCATAGGAAATCTTTGCAGCAATATTTGATTTGAAACTAACAGAGTCAACAAGTTTATCAATGCTAACTGGGATATTTTTGGTAGAATTGAGGTGGAAATCTGGAACGAATAATAACTTATTTACTCTAAGGCTCACTAATGAAGAATGCTATTTAATTCTTAAAAGAAGAGGAACTAGAGGAGTGTTTCACAAGCTCATGGTGATAGTGGAAGTCCCTTGTGGTGGTCCGGATCTTATTGATGATAAAATGTTCTCCAATGTCATGATATGATTCTTATAAAACGAATCCATGTCCACGTCATAAATGATATTAGGAACATCTTAAGACCAGCAGGAACTTTCCAATATGCTAGAATACCTTATGGTCGTGATAGAGAGAAAAAAAAAATGGAGGTCAAACTCACAATCAATGTCACTAGGTCTCTCAAGTATGGAACTAAGACTTTTGAGTCTACTACAGTTTCCCACTAGCTTGAGTTTTCCTATGCCCTCAATGGATTAAGTTTTACAAGGTTTATAATCCTTGATCATCCAAATCCCCTTTGTACTGCCCTACAAACGCCAGTTCCCAACTAACCACCCCAACCCCTCAACCTACCCAAAATCTGATGCCTAAACAAAAAGGGTTGCTATCTGGTAAGGCTTTCAGTTACATTCCCTATTATGACAAAGATGCTGCAACGGAATTTGAAGCCAAAATGAAACATGCTAAGAAATTAGAGATGACTCATGTTATTGCCAAGCTTGGAGGAAATTCTAACTTGAGTGAGGATGGTATTTTCGTTGGAGCTGGTCCACCAACCCCAAAGCCGGATGTTCTGGCATGCCAAGCAAGTAAACAAAAAAGTCTCTCATGAAAGGAAAGATACAATCCACAACAAAAAGAAAACCATCAATTTGAAAGTTGCTGCCAGATATAAAGGAAAATATCAGGAACAAGAGCCTCTTTGTGACAAAATCCTAAATCATTTTCCTATCACTAAGCCCCCAACTCCTTTCCAGTTTGACTCTCTTCCTTCCCTTTCCAAAATCAAAGGGACAATGGATGCTGAAATTAGGAAAAAGAAAAAGGAAACCTGGGATCAGAGAAAGAAGAACCACCAATTCACCACCTTTTTTAGTGGAAAAACCAAAAAGGACAAGAAAATCTATGAGCCTAAAAGGAAACAGTTGCACAATACTGGTGATCCTGACCCAGGAGCAAGGTGATGAAGTGGTTCACATGATGCATGAAGCTGAGGATGCTTGTCTGGCTAATAGTATCCTGGAATCCTCCTCCAACAACACTGTGGTAAATATATCTATCCTTTCCTCTAATTTTTTTTTTTCATAGATAGGAACAAAGCTATGAAATTTCTCCCTAACATATTTGGTGGAGATAGCACTTATCTCACCATATCTTTTAATTATGCCTTTGGGTTCTACATATGTATATGCATGTTTCTTGTTGAGCATGATACTTTTTTCTAGGAGGTATATTCCAAAGTACACACTTGTCTCATATTTTTGGCAATTCTTTACCTCCCTGGTATGGAATACTAAGGACTGCGTGCCAAGGATAGAAAGAAATATTTAAATATCATCCTAAACAAACATAATCCTGATATTCTTTTCCTTTCTGAAATTAAACAAAAAAAAAAGGAATAAGGAAAATTACGAGGGATCTCAGTGTGGAAAATTTCTGGTTTGTGGAACCAGGTTAGGGTGTTGGCACAACTGGTGGTTTAGCTTTAATATAGAAAAATTCATTCAATGTTGACATCATTGATTTCTCCTTAAAACATATCAATGCTATTGTCAGCTCTGCTTCAAGCCCTCCTTGGTTGTTTACTTATGACAGACATGAAAATTTCCCTTCTAACGGGTTACATTTCGACCCGTCCAGCAAAGTTAACCTCCCGTTACGTCACTTGAAAATAAAAATAAAAACAATAAAAATAATCATTTGTAAGTTTAAGCACAAATTTCATTTCAAAAAATTAAATGACCAGCAGTTCTAAACTTAATTAGTACATAACAAATTTTCAAGAATAAAATTAAGTCAAAAGACATCATTCTTTAAAGGATTCATACGTAATCAATAACCTAAAAACTCTTAACAATCCCTCACTCCCTATTCAAAGGTACACACATCTTCTTCCGCATTGGGCGGTCAACAAAACCCAGACCTCTGATTGGATCCTAAATCGTTTATACCCCCTACATTTCGTGACCGTTTGAATTTTATTTAATCTACTCTATCCTATGCTCCACGTTAAATGGTAGCAGCCACCCTCTTATTTGTTGGTGGGTCGACGGAACCCTCTATCCTAATTGGTTCTTTTTTGGTTTATTATTCTTATACCATGTTTACATATTTTTTTAAAAATTTGGACTGTTGAATTTGATTGAGGATTTAGTTAGAGAATCCATAATTTGATTAACTAAATAAAAAATGATCATTTATTTTTGTTTTTATTTTATAATTTTGGGAATAAATAGGTAAAACAGGTAAATAACTAATTTACATAAATTTTCTACGAAATATTTTGCCGTTTTTAAAATGACAAAATATTTTTCCCTAATATAAAAAAAAAAAAACAAATTGAGGCAATGCCATTTAAGAAATATTCCTTTAGTATTGCCAGTATTGAGATTATTGCATAAAAATAGAAAACAAAAATTAACGTAAATAGAATTAGATAAGACTACAGATTCCCGAATTAATTACTATACTTATTTAACGTAAATAAGATTTTTCTTTTTTCTGTTTTTAGAATAACAATTTTTTTTATCCTAATATAAAAAAATAAAATAAATTAAGGTTATACCATTTAAGAGATATTCCTTTAATATAGTCAGTATTGAGATTATTTAATAAAATAAATAAATAAATAAATAACATAAATAGAATCATGTAAGATTACAGCTTCTAGAATTAACTTACTATGCTTATTTAACGTAAATATATTTTGATATTCTTTTAGCATTCTTAGATATTTTCGACACTGCATTCCCGAATTAAAATTCATAAATTCGAACCGTCTATTTTGGTTAGTGTATTTTTAGACAAATTGAGACAAACTATATATTTTACTTTAAGAAATAAATCTAAGTTTCCTATGTGCAAGGAAATATGTGGATATTATGGTATATAATGGAGAGAAAAAAAAAGTAATTTAACATAAGTGGAATTAGGCAAGATTACAAGATTCTGAATTAAATTAATATGACTTATTTAACGTAAATATAATTTGATATTTTTTAGTATTTTTAGATATTTTCAATAATTCATTCCCAAATTAAAATCCACAAAGGCTTTTTGTATGAAATTCTGTGGGTAGGTCAACTATATAAAGCATTGGAATTTTGTGGTTTTGCAAGTTGCATTTTTCTTTTAGGGCTTTGTTGTTTTTTTTTTTTTTTTTGCAAGGTAGGGTTTTATAGTTTTTTTGTTTAATTTATTTTTGTTGATTGTGTTTGCATATACCCACCAATTGGAACTAATGCCCACAGCGAGATATCATAAGAGTATTTTGGTTTTTCTGAAACTTCATGGTAAGAAGAAACAATATATTTCAATATATTTTGTTTAATTAGCCAAATAATAGAGGTTTTCTCTAATCTGTTCTCTTTGCTTTATAATAGCCATTGGTATGTCAACACACTAAATGAATGATAGTAAAATTCGTTTTACTATGAATTAATGACATCACTAACCCCAGGTTTTACTTCTAATAATTCATGTAATAGTAAACTTTATTTGTCATTATAGTAAATTGTAATCAGAGAAATAGTATTAGTATCTTAAAACGGAGATGAGAGACGTGAAGGTGATGAACTTCAAGCTAGATTATGGAATCTCTCTTCTGCTTTGGAAAAAAGCTAAACAAAATAAGATTTGCTTTAGCAAAAGCTTGAATCACCGATTCAGCTACTAATCATTTTTATAGTTTAATTAATAGATCCAAATTAGGGTTTTGTTTTTATTTTGATTGATTATTCGCTGGTTATGGTGATAAGAAAGCTGAATCATGATAATGAATCAAAAATTGGAGGCAAGAAGATTGGTGATAGGATGCTCTAGCTGAGGATGTGGGAAGTTAAAAAGAGCATCTTATTGTCTCGATAAGATCTTTATTGGCTGCTGGGAAATGTCTTTTTTTTTTGTATTTAGCAATTGGTTTTAGGTATTTAGAATCAAAGTTTCAATCTTTTTAGATAGTTTTTAAAAGGTTATGATACTAAGAATACGATTCGTTGTTATTTCGAATAATTGAGTTCCTCCTGTATAAGGGTCCTGGAAAAATCCTTAATATTGTTGCAATTTCGGATATTAGGTTTAAGCAAAATTAGTGTTTTTTTTTGTCAAGTTGGTGTTTTCTGTGTTTACCAAATTATAGGGTTTTGTACCTTTCCGTCTCAGCTATCAAATGAGACCGCTGGGATTCTTTTTGGATGAGTAGCATCCAGATGGATAGTTAGTGGGCTGCTGTAAATATTATTTTGCTGCTGAAAAAACTCGGCATTTCCAACTGAAAAAAAGTTCATCGGGTCATATGACGAGGTCAACAAACTTTAGCAGAACATGCGGTCTACATACGACATCAAATGAATTGTTGACTTCTCCTCTCAAAAATAAGTGAGGGTTGTTTTTTTCCTTTCATTTTCACTACATTACCATATAAGACTGATTTCTTAGTTTTTTAACAAATGATTTTTTTATCTTTGACAACAATGGAATCATAGTGGATACTAATTGCTTAATACAACTTCTACTTTGTTGGATTGTGGTAAACAACAAAAAGGTATTATTGATTTTAATTACTTTTCCATTATTTGGTACAGTTTTTGAGGTTTTTTTTAGATTATTGGTGTATGTTCTTTTAATATAGAAATTATATATTCAAGAGTAATTAGATGGAAACTTTTAGAGTGGAACCATTATTTGGTCACTTCATAGCGCTAGGGTTTGGGTCTCCATTTATTGTGTGGTTGTTTTAGTACCTGATTTGTGTATTTTATTACTTAAAAGATCGATAAAAATTGGAGTGAGCAGTTCTTGTAAGAGTATTAATCTAGGGGAGAAGGGTTTTGGAAACCACTGAATTTTAAGAATTTTATTTGTCTAATTGTAATGGAGTCGTAATGGTTTCCCAGTTGGTAACGTTGTGAGATTCGTCAGCCATAAGTACTAGGAAATGAATATAGTGATAAGAAGTGACAAAGGTTTTGGCATCTTAAGTTATGTATTCCAGCTGAAGACAATGACTTGGGCAGTGTGAAAGATGTCATTTAGAATGGTGAGTCGTTATGCAATGAAATCAATATCTTTTAAAGGTTTTGAGTTTTATAATTATATGATTTTACTGCACCAAGGACTTTCCATTTTTTGTACTAAAACTATATGTCATGCTCATGAATAAATTCATGGTGGAAATTCTGAAAAGGAAATATATGATTTGATTACTTTTGAATGATTTCCATTCACTTGATTGTTTGATTTAAATCTTACTTTTTCTTTAAGAGAACTAATGCATATGTTTGTTGGTCATGGAAACACTACTATGAAAGGAAATTCAATTACAATAACATTTTCGAGGATATTCCACATGAATTCCAATTATCTTTTTCAGTGGAGGTGGTCCAGAGCAGCCACTCTAGGTTATAAAACTTTTTATTGCTGAAATCTTAGCCATATGGTCCTTATTACAATATTCCTCCATTTTTTGATATCTATTCTGTTTATTTTAATATCTACCGTTCCTTACCATTTAATGGAGGATTACTATTTACTTTGTATAAATTCTCTCTTTTCCAGCCAATCTTTGTTGATCATCTTAAGCAAGCTTATGGTGTACCTCAGCATCATAGCATATCAAGTAAAAAAAAGATACAATCCTTTAACAATGTAATTAAATTAGGTTTTACTATGGCAGGGACTTAGATTGACAATATGTGCTATGCTTATGGATGTTAAGAAGGTAACCACTTCGGCTTCAATTAGTACAATGACTTTCATGCATGGGCTACTATGATCCAAATATGTCTTATATGAATTTTTATGTATTTGGGAACCTGTTACTTGCTTCATAACTTTGTTATTGATAGAGCATGTATGTCTTTTATTTGGTTACTCAGGTTACTCATAGAGGGTTAAGTGATTGTTGCATCTTTACGGTGTGTTTACAGTGGGTGAATCTTAGAGCGATGGGGAAAAATAAGATTATGTATGTTCAAGTGGAGTTCTGTTTGTACTATTTACGGTAAAAATGAATAGGAAAATGAGTATATCCTAACCTGGGAGGAAAGAAGGTATGATTAGTTGATTTGTCACTTGATAGACACATTTTGTGTCTGATTTATCTCAATTCTTTATATTGATAGTTGATGTAATTTAAATATAGTGGTAAATAGAGGTTCGATTCTCGAACTTGTGAAGGTAATGATTTTAGAAAATAATGATTCTAATTAAATCTAGAAAATTTCAGGAGTAAGAAAAAGACTAAATAACCTAAAGATGATTTTTGAATAATTTTAAAAATACCAGGAATCAGGAATCAGGTAATTCTAACAACCTATGTGATTAATCAGATAATTCTTTTTAAATTAATTGAAGCCCAAATAATTGCCAAAATTGGTTTTGTTATGCTAACAAACAGAGGTAAATCACAAGCATGGACTATCAAAATTAATTAACTAAGCATAATCCATCAAGCAAAAGCACAACAGTTGAAAGAAAACCGTTTTTACTATTTAAAACTATGCAATTCTAATAACAAAAGAATTATAAATAATTATTAGAAAATAATTAAATCACATAAAATTGAGGAAAATACCTTATCCATCATCCCAGTAAATAAACTTAGCCCATGGTGAAGAAAACTTGCTCAAAAGTTGATTTCATTGCTCAAAATATTGATTACAAGGTTAAAGAATAGTGCAACAGCTGAACAGATACGTATATAAGTGTCACAGAACAGGGTTCAGCTGTTACAGAGAGCTTTAAGCAAAAAAAATGTTCAAAATCTAAGGCAACAGGAGCAGAGTTGTAACAGTGGAACAGCAACAGTTACAGACGTTGCTTAGTCGTCTTTTTCAGCGATGGTGGGTGAAGAACACTGCCGGCGATGCACCAGCAGGTGACCGGCGGCGCCGGAACTCCACCGGAATTTCTCTGAATCGATCTCTAGGCTTTTTGTATTTGATTTTCTTGGCTTCACTTCGTATTTATAGACTTCACAAACCCTAGAGAGAGTTCTAAACCTAATAGAACTCTCTCGAATCACTCCAATTCTTCAATCCAAATCCAAACAGGAACCGAGTCCTGATTCCTTCCAGAATTGGGTTTACAGGGCTGATTTCACGGGATTTTCACTGTATTTTGATTTCTTCCAACTATAATTGCAATGGGTCTTCTTTAATTGCCGAAAACAACCCAGAAATTGCGACCAAATCCTCTTCCCGTTCAAACAGGAACTCCCGATGAGTTAACCAGTGACTCGGCCGAGTTGACTCGCTGGATCGCTGGGTTGACTCGTCGATTCGACTCAGCCCGATCCAAGGGTGCCCCAATCCAAAGTGTGGATGCCTTGATCCATTTTCCTGGGTGCTTTGAACACTTTTTGAGCCAATTTTTTCACAAATCTTTATTCTTCTAATGTACCTACAAAAGCATAAAAACACGTAATAGACACAAAATCGAATACTAACTCACTAGAAATTAAGGTGCAATTTAGACACTAAAATGTGTCTATCAAATACCCCCAAACTTACTATTTTGCTAGTCCTCGAGCAAACTACTCTAAAAATAAAGTAAAAATCCTAACTCACTTTCGCAGGAATCGCGACTACATTTAGCATATGCAGTAAGCCGTTAAACCCCTAGGTGTCCCTAGTGGACGAGTTTTGTCTCGTGAGGGTTTACAAGAGGTATACCCACAAAACCTGAATCTAGATTTTAGCAACACGTGAACCATTAAGGATAGACACTAAACAAGCTAGTTAGTTGGCTACTCAGATATTCGGCTATAGGGACCATTACCCTTTATGGATCCAATTACTGTACACGAGTGCTAACTCAAGCGTACTAAAATTCATATCTAAGACAACAGAGTTCTACTCAGACAATTGTCTAACCACCCATCACATGAAAAGACTTAGAAGATGAACGAGACTGTAGAAGATCGCAAATGTTGACCGAGGCGAACGATGTGTCCCATATCTGTCTGAAGGTCAGTACCAAGATGAAACCTAGTGTGTCGAGATACTCCCCATTTATTTTCAACGGTTACTACTAACTAAAATATTTACAAGTTCCCATGGATCCTGCGTTCCACGCTTGCTTAGGCGACGGAGACAGGGAGAACTTTAAAATACCAAATACTATTTTTTTTTTAATTTTTTTCTAACTTTTTTCTTCTATTTTTTTTTTTTCTTTTTTTTTTTTTTTTTCTGACACCTAATACATGTGTGTTCCCATGGATCCTGCATTCCACGCTTGCTTAGGCGACGGAGACAGGGGGACCACACACATAATTCTAAAACACTACCGTATTATTCATGTGGGGCATGATCTCAACACACTAAACGTCATTCCAGTGCTAATTAACATGTCGATGCTAGGACCCACCAATACTCTCAGAGAAACATAAAATTGCAAATAATAAAACAGAACGTGATATGGTGGTGACAACTATCATGTTATTTCTAACACCTGAACTCTGTCTCCTTTATGAATAGACCATCTAGCTGGGCACACCAATCCTTATAGCAAAATGGCTAAGTTTCCATCTACCTAGAGTGGTTAGTGTCACCCTGAATTGTTCACATGCTTCTAAATTCCAAATCTTATTAATCTTAAAAAGTCTCCCAATACCCCCAAACTTAAATTAAACAGTGTCCTCAATGTTTCTAAGTAAAGAACAATACCAAAAGAGTAAAAGTAAGGGAGTCAGAAAGATAGTACCAGAATGCCTGAGCATGGGTTACCTCCCAAGAAGTGCTAAGTTTAAAGTCTTCAGCCAGACTAGAAAAGAATTAGTCACCCCCTTAAATCATATATCAATAATCGGAACAACTGTGGGTCATCTGAATCAAATAGTGTGCCCCATGGTAGGAGTAAACTGCAGCAAGCTAAGAGGATAAACGGTCTGAGTACACCTTGATCCCTATCTAGGTAAACCACATCGACCAGAGGATGGGTTTCTGGCAACTGAGGATCAGTAAATCTAACTGGAGGATGATCTCGTAAAATTGCAGCGGTGCCTATGTCAGGTCCCAAGCTAGGGACCTTCTTAAGAGTTAATGGTATAGCACATGGAGAATGATAGTCACCCCCAAACTTAGAGTTTTCAGTGTCTCTAGATAGACTAATAACAATTTCCCTCATTTCCGGATCGTCAGATTCTCGAAAATAGTCAACTGCTTCTTCTAAATTACAATCCGGTGGTGCAAAGTCTAACAAAGTACGCACCTCATCAATAACCCTATCATTATCGCCATTAAATCTGTAGTTGGTTAGGCATTTTTCTAATTGATCTTCTAATGGGTTGGGCCTAAGCTCCAACTCACTAGACGGTTTGGACTCCTCTTCTGATGGGCCTAACTCACTACTTATCAGGGTATCTGGTGGGTCATGCTTAAAGTCCGACTCATGAAAATCTAATCCAAAGTGGGCTCGACATTTCTCTAATGGGTCTATCAAAGTGTTTGGTAATGTCTTCTGAACTAGGATCTCTATCATGTTGACAGTTTCTAAACTGGGGTCCTTCCTAGTAGGTGCTAACAAACTTGGATAAGGGGCTCTAGGCATAAAATCGGTGGCCCGAGGGGTTTCCTCAGGCTCATCAGAGACTTTATCAGTCTCTTCGGCTATTGGGTCAGGGTGAACTACAGTATGTCCACTATCAGGCCCAGTTACCCCGTTGTCCACCAATTTACCATTCCTGAGGGTTGTGACTGCATTCACGTGACTTGATGATTTCTCACCCGTCGCCATTTCATTGACACCTCCTGGATTGGGTTGGGGCTCTAAACTACTAGTTTGATTCATTTCGACCAGTTCTAGCCTTCTAGATAAGGATTCTAATGGGTTGGGATTTCTATTGCTCTCCCATTGATGGGTTTTCTCGGCGATGTCACTCAGAAATTGCATCGCCTCAGCAGGAGTCTTACTGTCGACTTCTCCGATTGACAAGGACTCAACCAAGGTTACAGTCGCATAATCCAAACCCTCATAGAGAATCTGAACTAGACTTAACTCATCTAAACCGTGGTCTGGGCATTGGGACACTAAGTCGTTGAACCTTTCTACATAAACATACAGAGACTCTCCCTTTTGCTGAGAAAACGTGAAAATTTTCTGCCTAATTGAGGATATTCTGTTCTTAGGGAAGAATTTCTGAATAAAAGATGAAGTAAGTTGGGCATAGGTCTCAATCGACTGAGGGGCCAAGCTATACCACCATGACTTGGCTCTATCTCTTAGTGAAAAAGGAAATAGTCTAAGTTTAATAGACTCTTCATTCAAGTCTCTAATCCTGATTGTGCTACATATTTCCTCGAACTCCCTAACATGAAAATAGGGATTCTCGTTCTCTTTTCCTAAGAATAATGGAAGCATCTGGATGATTTTGGGTTTCAGTTCGTAGCTCGCTTCAGTAGCGGCTAACTTGATGCAAGATGGACGTAAGGTCCTGGTTGGATTCCACAAATCCTTCAGAGTTGTCATTGCTGACACGGTCTATCCCAAGTTCGCCTTAAGGGCATTCTTGGCATGCAAAAATTAACCCTAACAAGAAATTTATCAAACACAATCGTGCCCTGACTCAACCAAATCAAACCTAAATCTAGCAAACAACAAGCATGATGGTTCCACTTAGATTGTTTCTAGACCAGCTTCTATTCTTTCACAAGGCAACTGGTTACAATTTTAGCGAATCTCTCCGAGCAATCCGAGTTAAATCAAGTTGAAGAGAAACAGGAGAAGCTCAATGGAGCTTTGATACCCCTGTCTCTTTGGCAACGCTTCCCTGGGTTACAGGGCGGCTCTAATCAACTTTAATCTAATCTTCCTGCTTTTTGAGTTAGGCTAATAAGGTAACCAATACAGTCCTTCCGACCGATTTTCCTATAAGCTCGTTACCTTATCGGTCTCTTTCTAGTCAAGATTTTAAGCTTAGGTTCGTGTAGGTTTCGTTTTCCTAAGGCGGGCAAGAAGGAGACGGTGATGAAATCCGAAACCTTATCTTGTATGGCCAGGCCTTGCCCTTTACTATGCAGAAATTAAGTTCCGTATTCAGTCCTCAGCATATATGCATACAAAGGCGTCTAGAAAACCCACTGACAGGAGATTCGTGGGTTGGTCGAAATTTACCTCCCGTTCTAGACGGGCGACGAACCGTTGAAGTCGACTCGGGCCACTAATATCCTTTTTAATAGTGTGCGAACCCGAGGGGCCGAGACAATATCGTAATTGTCGTCCGTCCCTGCACACAGTTTGATATTCAAAATTACCCTTCCGTAGGGTTACAAATAAAATGTCCAAAAGTGTCCAAAAATAAAATAAAAATTACAGAATTAATAAAAACCCTAATACAATTTTCTAAACTAATTAAAACTAATTAAAACTAATTAAAATAAACTAAAAATCTAATTTTAAAAATAAAATAAAATAAAATCTTCGATCTTCTTTTTCGTTCTTTAAGCTTTTCCCTTTTTTAATTCCAAGTCTTTAGCTTTAACTCCAAAACTTGGGCGTAATCTCTTTTCGATCCAAAATCGAACCTGTAGTAAAAAGGAAAAATACCAAAACAAACGTAAAATAGAACAAAGTAAAAAAAATAAAAACCTAAAAATAAATCTAAAACCCTAAACCTAAAAACAAGTCCGCGTTGGCGACGCCAAAAATTGATGTAATTTTAATATAGTGGTAAATAGAGGTTCGATTCTCGAACTTGTGAAGGTAACGATTTTAGAAAATATTATACTTAACCTAAACTAATAAAAATCAGAAAAATAAACTAAAGATGATTTTTAGAAAATATGGGAAAAACCAGGAATCAAGATTCAGTTATTTCTAACAATTCATGTGATTAATCATGTAATTCTTTTTAACAATTTAATTCAAGTTTGCCAAAAATATGTTTCCTAAAAGAATAATTGTAAATCCTAAGCATGAGACATCAAGAGTAATTAACTAAGCATGACCCATCAAAAGAGAACACAACTATTTAATAAAAACCATTTTTTTCTAATTTAAATCCATGCAAATAATAATAAAAAAATATAAATAATTATTAGAAAATAATTAAATCACATAAAATTGAGGAAAATACCTTATCCATCATCCCAGTAAATAAACTTAGCCCATGGTGAAGAAAACTTGCTCAAAAGTTGATTTCATTGCTCAAAATATTGATTACAAGGTTAAAGAATAGTGCAACAGCTGAACAGATACGTATATAAGTGTCACAGAACATGGTTCAGCTGTTACAGAGAGCTTTAAGCAACAAAAATGTTCAAAATCTAAGGCAACAGGAGCAGAGTTGTAACAGTGGAACAGCAACAGTTATAGACGTTGCTTAGTCGTCTTCTTCAGCGATGGTGGGTGAAGAACACTGCCGGCGATGCACCAGCAGGTGACCGGCGGCGCCGGAACTCCACCGGAATTTCTCTGAATCGATCTCTAGGCTTTTTGTATTTGATTTTCTTGGCTTCACTTCGTATTTATAGACTTCACAAACCCTAGAGAGAGTTCTAAACCTAATAGAACTCTCTCGAATCACTCCAATTCTTCAATCCAAATCCAAACAGGAACCGAGTCCTGATTACGGCCAGAATTGGGTTTACATGGCTGATTTCACGGGATTTTTTCACTGTATTTTGATTTCTTCCAACTATAATTGCAATGGGTCTTCTTTAATCAACCCAGAAATTACGACCAAATCCTCTTCCCGTTCAAACAGGAACTCCCGATGAGTTAACCAGTGACTCGGCCGAGTTGACTCGCTGGATCGCTGGGTTGACTCGCCGATTCGACTCAGCCCGATCCAAGGGTGCCCCAATCCAAAGTGTGGGTGCCTTGATCCATTTTCCCGGGTGCTTTGAACACTTTTTGAGCCAATTTTTTCACAAATCTTTATTCTTCTAATGTACCTACAAAAGCATAAAAACACGTAATAGACACAAAATCGAATACTAACTCACTAGAAATTAAGGTGCAATTTAGACACTAAAATGTGTCTATCAATAGTGCTCAATTGTAAACTCTTATGTTATTTATGTGTGTAGGTGTTTTTGGGAAATAAACATTTTAGGAAAAATTGGCTCAAAAAATTACTAAAGGCACCCCGAGAACAATTGCTAAAGGGAACCCCATTTTGGATAGGGGCACTCCAGTACTACAGGCACCCCAGGAATGGATAGGGGGTCTCCATCTTCTTCACGTGTATAAAAGAAATTTGGCAGGAAAATAAGATTTGAAAAAATTCAGTTTCCTGGATCGATTTTGAGAAGGATTCAAACACATATTTTGATTGGGATGGACTTGTTAGGGATAAACAACGCTAGTATGGGTGTTTGTTTCGACTAAACAGGGCCTAATCATCGAGTTGGAGTAAAACAGGGCAAGTGAAATATTCTCGGATTTTCTTTGATATATTTGGAAATTAATTGCGTGTTTCTGGAATGAGTTGGACGCGTTCTGTGAGTTATTTGTAACGTGCTGGAGTGTGTAAGCCACCAGAAGACGCGTGAAGGAGATAAACAGGGAAATAATTCCCGAAACATGGAAAGAAAATAATACGAAGATATTTGGTATTTAATCAACATTTGGAGGTGCTTTTGAGTATGTAAAGGGTGTTGGAGGTGATTAGAATGATGATGGAGAGTTAGCAAGAGGTTTGTGAGAGAACAGAGCATCACAGAGAGTTGCAAAAAGAATTCCAACGATTTCTGCTACTGGTGAAGAACTTCGTCGTAAAAACGAATAACTTCGTCATAAAATACTAAGAACAACGTCATAAAATAATTTGTTGTGTTTTTTGTTCCATTTAGCAAAAGAGAAAATATCATCTGTAACGTTTATAAACGTTTCAATTCTCTATTTCAATTATCTTTTTTCTTGTAAACACCTTTTTGAGCTCCGAATACATATTTTGAGTGTGTTTCCAACATGAGGAGCTAAACCCCGTTTCTGAGGCGACGAAGAAAGCTATTTTTCCAATAATTATGTTGTAATATTTATTTAATTAATTTTTATAATTCTTTTATGATTATTTGCCTTGGTTAAAAATTGATTTAATGATTTTCATTAAGCAATTGTGATTTCTTTGTACATGCTTGGCCTAGGGTTTTTGATGTTCCATGCTTTCGATATACAATTGTTATTTTGAAAATATACTTGTTGCAATATTTTAGAATCAAATTGAACGTATGAATTACAAAATTATAATTATTGAATTAAATAACTTTAAAAATTGGAAAATAGTGGAATCTTAGTCCCAGTATGCTCTCAACCTTGATATAAATTTTACTCGAGTATTGCTATTTTTAGTCTTAGAAATTAGGTTTAAATCCAAATCTTCACAAGTCTTTAACGAATCTTTTCTTATCACATCTACAACTGCATCATCATTGGAAACTTAACAATTTATAAGCGAAGTGTGACTTACGGATTTGTTATCAAGTGTTGTATTTGCGTGTTACAAGAGGGTGAGTTTGACAAGATTACAATCGTCTGATATTCGAGAAAGACTCAAACTGGTGACACATTTATGAATCCATCTTTTTGCTTGCTAAATCCAGCCAACAGGTAAACTTTTACTTGGAATTTGTTCTTTCTTGATTTTTTGGATGCTCCCTCTAATGAATTAGTTACAAATCTGTTTTCTTTGTCTAATATATAAGATTTGTTATTTTTTTTGGATTCATTGATCAATTTTTCTATTGGCTCTTGCCGAAATACAATAAGATCTCATATATGATGCATGCAAAAATAGATTGGTAATTTATCTTCTAACTAATGGTCTAATATAAGATTTATAGTTTAATTTTTATATGACATTATGCATATGATCTTCTGAATCTTAGTTTTTTAATTGAAATAAACCCATAAATGGATTCATGGTTTAAGCGAACAACTAAACTAACAAATTCTGCCTGTGTGTGCTTGCGTTAGACATTTATTTGGGATTGTTTTAGGTTTTGATTTTTTGGTATACAACCAGCTTAACATTGTGTGTTTGTTGTTGGGATCTCAATATAACATTAGTCATGCCTTTTAACATTGTGTGTTTGTGTCTTTAGATATATATTTTATTATACATATCTACTGTAATCTATGCCACTGTCATTTGGAACATATGGCTATTCTTCGTCAGTCTATTCAAACCTTTAAGCAGAAATTAGGTGAAAACCTACACGATTATGTAGAAGGTTTAATGAATTATTATACTAGTGTCCACATCACATGTTTTGAATCGCTTATCGAGTTACCGAGAAAAAAATGCAATGGGTGGTAATAATGAGAATGAGGTCCAGGTAAACAAGACCCTAAGAGATCGTATGAACCCTTCTAGAGTAGTACGTGACTCAGGGGTAGTTATCCCAACCACTACTGTCAAATTCGTTATTAAACCTGGGAAAATTAGCATGCTTCAAACATTTAGGGGTTAGAGAATGAGAGCCCGTATACCCGCATAAGAGACTTTGAAATGATTTGCGACACAATGAGTTATCTGAATGTCCCTAATGATGTGCTTAGGTTACGTTTGTTTCCCTTCTCTCTTGATGAAAAAGCCAAAGAGTGGTATCATTTCATTCCTTCTAAAACGATCACCACCTGGGATGGTCTTGTAGAGGTTTTTGTTAAAAAAAATTACCCACACCGTATGACTTTTGTTGTTCATCAGTCCATTCGGACCTTTAAGCAGAAATTAAGTGAAAACCTACACGATTATGTAGAAAGGTTTAATGAATTGTTATACCAGTGTCCACATCACGGCTTTGAAAAAGCCTACATGGCCCAAATTTTATATGAGGGCCTAGATAGTGAAACCTGTATGCAGGTAGAAACAGTGAGTGGTAGAAAATTCACCCATCAGGACCCATATATGTTTTGACTCGTTTATCGAGTTAGCTGGGCAAACTAGGCAATGGGCTTCGATGAGAGAACCAAAAATTTAGCGGATATTCTATCCAATGGGTCAGATATTCTTAGGCTTCTAGAGGCCTTAGAAATGAATCAAGTATCAAACTATGCTAGATACAAAGAGAAATCCCATGCTCTTTATAACAACTCTAGGTTTGAAAACCGCCAGAAATATGACCCATATTCTGAATCTTATAACCCTGGTTAGAGAAACCATCCAAATTGTTCCTTATCTAAGGGACAAAATCAAGGTCAGTCTAGTAATACTCAGGCTCCCCCATGTTTTGTCTACACTAAGAATCCTTCGGGTCCAACACAATCTCAGATAAGAAAATCATGAGTTTAGAAGAGTCTCTCACCTTTTTATCTCATAACACTGCAAAGTTTTAACAATCGGTTGAACAAGTTTAGAAGACAATAAAAAGATGGATCAAGCTAACGCTCAGGCTATTTCCGATTTACGAAACCAGTTTAGTCAGTTGAATGAGCCTTTGAGAAAAAAAGGAAAGTTTCCTAGTCAGACACAACCTAATCCTAGGGGAGTTCATGAAGTATCTTCTGGAGAGAAACCGTTCAATCATGTAACTCTGTTGCAACCCTTAGGAGTGGTAGCCAATAAGGTAACCATGCCCGATAGTGAATATATTGTAGTTCACCCATATGAGCCAGTAACTGAAGAGATTGATAAAGTCTCTAAAGAGTCCAGTGCGGTTCCCGCTAAGACCAATTTTATGCCAAGAACCCCATTCCACAACTTCTAGTTCCAACAAAGAAGGAATAAAAATTTAATGATATATTGGAGATTGTTAAGCAAGTCAATATCAATATTCTTTTATTAGATGCAATTAGGCAGATTCCTACTTATGCCAAGTTCCTTAAGGATCTTTGTACACGAAAGCGAAAGCTTAATGTACAGAAGAAGGCCTTTTTAGCTAGTCATGTAAGTTCGATTATCCAGAATAACTCAACTCCTAAGTACAAAGACCCAGGTTCCCCTACCATTTCTTGCACCATAGGTAACTACTGTATTGAGAAAACGTTACTTGACTTAGGAGCCAGTGTGAACTTACTTTCGTACTATGTGTACCTCCATATAGGACTTGGTGACTTAAAACCTACCCAAATAACACTTCAGTTAGATGACAGGTTTGTGAAAATTCCTCGTGGTATTGTCGAGGATGTTTTTATTGAGGTCGATAGGTTTATTTATCCTGTGGATTTTGTTATCCTAGATACCCAACCTGACCCTGACCCAGAAAACCAAATACCTGTGATATTAGGTCGCCCGTTTTTAGCTACATCTAATGCGATCATTAACTCTCAAAATTGTATTTTAAATTTATCTTTTGGTAATATGACTATTGAGCTGAATATTTTCAATATTAGTAAGAAACCCCCTGAGCTAGATGACACGTGCATTGAAGAGGTGAACATGATAGGAACATTAGTTCAGGATTCATTACAAAACATCTTATGTGAAGATCCACTAGAGAATTGTTTATCCCATTTTGGATTAGATTTTGACGATGATAGCACCATTGATCAAGTGAATGCTCTGTTAGATTCTACCCCTGTGTTAGATACTAATAGATGGAAAGTTAAGTTCGAACCACTACCATTTTCTAATTATACTTTAATTCGTTCTTTAGAAGAGCCTACGAAGTTGGGACTCAAACCATTGCCAGATACTCTGAGATATATGTTTTTAGGCCCATCTGAAACTTCTCCTGTAATTGTAGCATCCGACTTGGATAGTGATTAGGAAAGTAGGCTACTGAACGTACTTCAAGACAATAAGGAAGCTTTAGGGTGGAACTTAACAGACATTAAGGTTATAAGTCATATTGTTTGTATGCACCAGATTCATTTAGAGGATGATACCAAACCTTCTAGGGAGATGCAACGTCGATTGAACCCTAACATGAAAGAAGTAGTTCGAACTGAGGTGCTTAAGTTGTTAGATACATGTATTATCTACCCCATTTCATACAGTAAGTGGGTCATCCCTGTTCAGGTTGTTCCCAAGAATTCAACTATCATTGTAGTCCAGAATGATAACAATGAGTTAATCCCAACCCGAGTGACCACGGGTTGGCGTGTGTGTATTGACTACAAGAAATTGAACAAGGACACAAAGAAGGACCACTTTCCCTTCCTTTTATCGACCAAATGCTTGAGAGATTAGCTGGACATAGTCATTATTGCTTTTTAAGTGGCTACTCTGGATATAATCAGAATGTTATTGCCCCAGAAGACCAAGAGAAAACCACTTTTATTTGTCCCTTTGGTACCTTTGCATATAGAAGCATGCCTTTCGGGTTATGTAATGCCCCTGCGACTTTTCAGCGTTGTATGATGATCATATTTTTTGACATGGTAGAACGGTTTTTATAGGTTTTTATGGATGATTTTTCAGTATTTGGTTCATCTTTTGATGAGTTCTTGCATCATTTGACATTAGTGTTGTCTAGGTGTAAGGAAAAGAATTTTTAGTGCTTAATTGGGAGAAATGTCATTTTATGGTTCAATTAGGAATTGCTTTAAGGAATATCGTGTCCTCTAAGGGTATAGAGGTAGACAAAGTCAAAGTTGACCTTATTAAGACTTTACAGGTCCCCAAAACCGTGAGAGATATTAGGTCATTCTTAGGGCATGCAGGTTTTTATCATCGATTCATTAAGAACTTTAGCTTGATATCTAGACCTCTTTGCAATTTTCTTGCAAAAGATGTTAAGTTTGTCTTTGATGATGCTTGTTTAGAGGCTTTCGAGAAGATTAAGACTTTGCTCACTACTTTCCCATAGTCCAGGCACCTAACATGAACCTCCTCTTTGAGATCATGTGTGATGCTTAAGATTATGCTATTCGTGTTGTGTTAGGTCAGCGAGAAAACAAATTACTTAATGTGATTTACTATACTATCAAAACTCTAAATGATGCCCGAACTGAACTATACCACCACAGAGAAGGAACCGTTAGCTATTTTTTTTGCTTAGACAAGTTTAGATCCTATCTTTAGGTTCTAAGGTTATAGTCTTTACTGATCATGCTGCTTTGAAGTACCTTCTGTCTAAGAAGGATATTAAACCTAGATTGATTAGATGGATCCTTTTGTTATAACAATTTTCTCTAGAAATTAGAGACAAAAAGGGTGCAGAGAATGTAGTAGTAGATCACTTGTCTAGGCTTGTTGTTGATTCCCTTGATGATTCTCCTAATGTGAGAGATAGTTTTTCTGATGAACAACTTTTCGTTGTTTCCCAATTACCTTGGTTTGCAAATATAGTGAATTATCTTGTTACTGGTCGAATGCTTCAACATTGGGGTAAACAAGATCGTTCTAGGTTTTTAGCCGAGGTTAAGCATTTCTTTTGTGACGATCCTTATTTTCTTAAGTATTATCCAGACCAGATTATTAGGATATGTATACTTGAGAGTTACCAGACCGGTATTATTTCCTTTTGTCATGATCAGGCTTGTGGATGTCACTTTAGTGCTAAGAAGACTGCTTCTAAGATATTTCAGTGTGGATTCTACTAGCCTTCATTGTTTAAAGATACTCACAGTTACTATGTTGCTTGTGAGCGCTTCCAGAAATTAGGAACCATTTCTCGTAGAAATACGATGCCTTTAAACCCTATTTTAGTTATTGAGGTCTTTGATGTGTGGAACATTGATTTTATGGGTCCTTTTCCTAATTATTTTGGTCATTTTTACATCCTTGTCGCTGTAGACTATGTGTCTAAATAAGTTGAGGCGGTTTCGTGTAAAACGAATAGGTTGTGGTCCAATTTTTGAATGATAATATATATTTTCACATTTTGGTACACCGTGAGCTATAATTAGTGATGGAGGGTCGCACTTTTGTAATCGACCGTTTAAGCTCTTGATGAAGAAATATGGTATTACCCACAATTAGCTACCTATATAACCACAGACTACTGATCAAGTAGAGGTTTCAAACATGGAGATTAAACGTATTTTAGAAAAAACAGTTAATCCTAATAGGAAAGCCTGGTTTTTGAGGCTTATTGATGCCTTATGGGCTTACTGTACTACGTTTAAGACCCCCATTGAAATGTCACCTTATCGTCTAGTTTTTGTCAAGGCATGTCACATGCCCGTCGAGTTATAACATAAAGCATATTGGGCTGTAAAAAAATTTAATTTTTCGCTTGACAAGGCAGGAGCTCACAGAAAACTCCAGCTTAATGAGTTTGAAGAGATTCATAGAGATGCATACGATAGTGCTAAGGAGTATAAGAACAAAATAAAACTTGTGCATGATAAGAATAATTTTAAAAAGTCATTTTCTCCAGGTCAAAAAGTTCTTCTGTATGATACTCGTTTGCATCTATTTCCCAGGAAGTTACGCTCTCGGTGGACCGCTCCTTTTGTTGTTCGCAATGTTTTTCCTCATGGTGTTATTGAAATTGAGACTCAAGATGGTAGAAGTACTTTCAAGGTTAACAGTCAGAGATTGAAACCATTTTTAGAGCCTTTTTCTACAGGTGACGTTGAGGAGGTCCCTGTTTACCTTGATTGACCATTAAGGTTGTTGTTGTAAATTAGTAAGTTTCGTAGGTTTTTGTTTTTATTTTCTTGTTTTTATTTTTCTGTCTTATTCTCCGGAGAATGATTGTTACCTGGGTTTCACGGAAACTGACACATGACACGGTTACGAGACGACACATCAATTCTCAAAAAAACGGGTTACGGGGACACGTTATATATGTATTATAAGCACCACTAAAATAAGATTTTATAACATTCTACTCAACAAAATGATTCTTCTTATTTTTAAATACTTGACTACTAAGTAAATAAAAGTAATAATAATGAACTTTTGATCAATTCTTTTAAGAATAATGCTTGGACATGGCTAAAAAGAGAATAAATTAGTATCACATTTATTTTATTTTGATTTTTCAACCTAATATTAACTATTTATGGTATTTCTGATAGTGTCAAATCAGTGTCCACAAAATATTCAATGTCATATTTTATGAGACATATGATGTGGCATGTCCATCGCATGTCAGGAAGTGTCAAGACGTGTCATGTCCGATCTTGTGTCCGACAAGGTTATGGCATCTTTTTAGGCATGTTCGTGCAACCTAGATTGTTACCTTCACTCAGATACTATCTTTCTGACTTATCTCTTTATTCCTCTTGTTACCTATATTTTTGGTACTGCTCTTTAATTTAAAACATTGAGGACAATGTTAGATTTACGTTTGGGGATAAGGGAGAAACTTTTAGTGCAATAATAAAACTCCAAAATTTAGAAACCTGTGAAGAATTCAGGATGACACTGACCATTCTAAGTATATGAAAACAAAATTCTTGGTTATAGGAGTTGAGGCCTTCCCACGGATATTGTCTCAATCAAAAAGTGATTGTAAGAAAATCTTGATAGAATTCAAAAAAGCAGGACCTATCTAAAAGGTCTATTCATAAAAGGACAGAGCTCGGGTGTTAGAAATAACATGATAGTCGTCAGCATATCTCGGAGTTGTCACCATATCACGTTTTGTTTTTATTTTTGCAACTTTTTGTGTTTCTCTAAGTGATTTGGTGGGGCACTAGTATTGCTTTGTTGTCGCTAGGATGAATTAGGATGATTGAGATCAAGCCCCATTATTTTAATTACACCTGAAAAGGAGCATGCGCTTAGATTCAAAAGATCTAATCATGTTTTTAAAAAAATTAAAAAATAAAATAAAATAACAAAAATAATTATATATTCAATAAATCGACCGCGGGGGCCCTTGTATATACCAGCTGAGTTGAAACTAGAATTAGGATTCAGACCAGTGGGTGCTGATAGGATTTGGGAATACCTATTTATAATAACCGCAATCGCACGACGTCTAACTAGTAGACAACGGCAAATATGGGTCGAACCCACAGGGAGCGGGAAAATACTGCAATCAATGTATCTAATCAACTAACCATTGGATTTTTAGAATTAAGAATAAAATAATAAAATCAAACTAAAATAATAAAGTAAATTCACTGGGAGAATCAGTAACCAGGGTTTTCAGTATCCACCACTATTTTTATTCAATTACTGAAATGAAACATAACTCCTGAATATTAATTTATCGTTCGTTCTATCGACATCATCTATTATATGTATTAGAGTCGCAAATATCACTGGGACACCCTAAGCATGACGCATCAAAAGCTCTAAGTCTCAGCATGCACCATCAAATTGCGTTAGCGAGAAAAGTATACGAAACTAAATATAGGTTCACAAATAATACCTGGCTATTCTAAGCATACCCCATAAAAGGATTTAACCCAAGCATGAAATGTCAAATAAATAGACAAATATATTTACGATCCTATTAATTATACATAAATTTAGAAACCAACTAGTCTGAATCCTAATTTAGTATCAACTCCGCTGGTATATACAAGGCCCCAAAGGTCGATTTATTGAATATATACAACTATTTTTTTATTATTTTTTTATTTTTTTCCGACAACATGATTTGATATTTTGAATCTAAGCGCATGCTCCTTGTCAGCAGATTACATGATAGTTCCCATGGATCCTTTGTTCCACGCTTGCTTAGGCGACGGAGACAGAGAGAACACTCACATATTGCTATCCAGGTGTCATTTTTTTATCATTGGTTAAGTTCAATTAAAATAATGGGGCTTGATCTCAATCATTCTACTTTATCCAGGCGACAACGAGGCGATACTAGTGCCCCACCAAATCACTTAGAGAAACACAAAGGGTTGCAAAAATAAAAGTTGAACGTGATATGATGACGACTCCGAGATATGGTGACGACTATCATGTTATTTCTAACACCTGAGCTTTGCCCTTTTATGAATACACCATTTAGATGGGTCCCTCAACTCCTACATCCAAGAAATTTGTTTCCATCTACTTAGAATGGTTAGTGTCATCCTGAATTGTTCATAAGTTTCTAAATTTTGGAGTTTTGTTATTGGCATCAATTTTTTGAAACTCTACCCCCCTAACCTAAAATTTACATTGTCCTCAATGTTTCAAACTGTGCAACCTAGAATGGTATTCAACAAATATAAATAGGAGAAAAAAATATAAATCAAAGAGAATGGATTGGAAGATTTCACCTTCTTGACGCAAGAAAAGAAGTATTCTCTGTAACACACATCAAACAATAGTAATAACAAAGAGAACTAAAAATAAAAATAAACAAAAAAAATTAAAAAAAACTTAAAAACAAAATAAAAACAAGAAATTAAGAATTCCTCCCGTAGCCATAGAATTTTGTAGCCAACTAAATAGCATGTTCAGTGTCTACCCTCAATCATTCACAAGTAGCTAGAGTTTGGATTAAAAGGTTTTGTGGGTATATCTCTTGTAAACCCTCACGATACAAAACTTATCCACTAGGGACACCTATGGGTTCAAAGGCCTGTTGAACACGTTAAGTGCAATCGCGATGCCTGCGACTGTGAGTTATGTTTCCAATTTTCATGATTCTTTTTTTCTTTTTTTTGTTGAAATTTTCATATACAAATCCTTGAATTTCCAATTTTACTAAACTTGAAGTTCAACCAATCAGCATAGAAGAATAGCAAAAAGAATGATCCACCGAAAGGACTGCAAAGTTATCCCTAAATTCAAATGATTAGAAACCCTAGGTTGAAAACTATGCAAATAAAACTCATAAAATAGAAACCCATGATGTTTACTATAAACCCATTTTATCAACTTCAAATTTAAACAAAATTGAAAAAAAAAAACCAAAGCAACAACCCTGATTTATTTGGAAAAAAACACCAAACTGAAATTTTACAGTATCAAACCATTAAAACAAGAGTTTAAGATGCATACACACACACTCTTCATTGGATCAAAAGAATATTAATCATTAATCAAAATTTACCAAACAATATCAACAATTAGCTCAAAATAACTTTTGAAATGGAAATCAAAGTGAGAATCTCCTACCTTAATGGGATCCAACTTCTTAGCAAAAACTAGAGAATGCGTTTGCTTGAAAACCAAAATCTTCCTTTTGCTCGAGATGGTCTTTAATATCAGTAGTAGAAGTTATGCAAAAGAAAAAGAAATGTATGACGCAACAAAGAAAAAGACTTGTCTCTTTAAATTTGGTTTAAAGTGAAAAAAATACTAAAACGCCCTTTGTTGTTGTTCAACAGGTGGCAAGCATGTTCACATCTTGTGCCATATATTAATTATGCATCTTAGTACTACTTGGGGGTAACCTATTTAGTTTAAAAGATACTCTTATTGGGTTGGGATAGGGCTCAAAGCCCTGGAAAATTCTCGGATGTCATATTACTGGTTACTATGGTAGTCTTTATGAGCTAAAATAAAAACTGAGTCATAGGATAATATTGAAAACACTGCTCAATCCAACAACCTGCCCTGGTTGGTTATTGAAGATTTCAATCTTATCCTCCATGAATCAGAAAAGTAACACTACCCAACTGCTTAACTGCTTAACCTTCTGCCAACTGCTTAACCTCTTATTTCTCCAAAATGGTTACAAATTAGAATCCCACCCTGAACCATGAAGTTTTAAACCTTATTCCACAACTATCACTACCCATGATAATTATACTCTAAAAAAAAATACTTAATCCCATTGAAATCAATCTTGTCCTTTTTAGTATGGTTGGGGATAAAGCTCCTGGTCCTGATGGCTTCCCTCCAAATTTCTTTCAAGACGATTGGGATATTATGGGAGAGGACATCATCAAAATGGTTCAACATTTTTTCCAATATGAACACCTGCTCACTGAGATGAACTCAACCTTTATATCCCTGATTCCAAAAGTGGATAACTCAACATCCCCAAGCCACTTCAAGCCCATTAGCCTTTGCAAGACCACCTACAAAATCATCTATAAACTGCTTGCTCAATGGATGAAGCCTTTCCTCAACAAAATTATTTCCCCCTATCAATCTGCATTTATTCCTGGCAAGCAAATTGCTGACAACATTACCATAGCCTATGAAATCATTCATTGCATGAGATCAGAGGGTGGCAAAAAGGGAGAAAACGGTACTATGGGTATGTAAATTGATATGAAAAAGGGCTTTGACAGGGTGGATTGGAACTTCCTTCTAGCTATCATGCGTCAGATGGGTTTTAATAAAAACTGGTTCAACAAAATATACCAATGTATCTCTACTTCTAGCTCTTTTATGCTGATCAATGGTGTGCCTGGGGATTTCTTCAAACCTTCCAGAGGTCTAAGAAAAGGGTCGGGACCCTCTATCCCCATACATGTTCTTTTTTTGCATGGAGGCTTTTTCAAGAACTCTGCTTCAAGCTGAATCTATGGGCCTAATCTCATGTATCAAAATTTGTAAGAATGCGCCTTCTATTAGTTATCTCCTTTTTGCAGATGATTGCATGGTCTTTTGCAAAGCCAAAAAGGTTGAGAGTCAAAATATAATGGATATTTTTAAAATTTTCAATTCTACTTCTAGTCAACTCATAGATTTCACTAAGTTCTGGGGTGTTCTTCAGTAAAAATGTTGATGAAAATCTGGAATCCCATATTAGTAGTATCATGGAGGTTCAAACTGCCAAAGCAAACCTGTTAGGATTTAAACAAGGAAAAAATGGATTTCTTATGGGGGAAGGATATAGATCAACCTAAAGGTTATACCCTAAGGCATGGGTCTTTGTGTGCAATCCAAGGGACCTGGGGGGTCTTGGGATTCATAAAACATGGAAATCTTTAACAAAGCCATGATAACCAAGATACGCTGGAGATTCGAAGCTGATAAAAACTATCTCTTGGATCAGCTAATGCATGCCAAGTACTTTCCTTAACTTGGACACTAATCCAAAGGATGGTGACTCTAGGATTTGGAAAGGCATCCTGGAAGGAATATCTAATATCAAAACTTATAGCATATAGAAAGTTGGTAATATAAAGAGAATCAACCTATGAGATGATATATTGTTAGACAACATTCAACTCCACAAACCTGCAAACTGCCCTGAAGATCTCCTCATATTGAACATCTCATGCTTGACAATGGCTCATGGAACAGTGCTAAGATCATTTCCTGGTTCTCTCTTGATGAAGTCGGGGAAATTCAGGCCATAACTACAAATCCTGGTGAAGATGATCAAGTGCAGTGGAAATTAACTGAATAAGGGAATTTCTCTGTCAAGTCCTTTTACAAGGAAAAAATTGATATGAACTACAGGGATGATATTCACACTATAAATTGGAAAGGCATATGGGAGATTGACATTCCTCCAACCATCCAGATATTCCTATGGAAATATGGACATAATATTCTCCCCATAATGCTAAGACTGCAGGAATATTGCACTATATTGATTATATTTGGCAGCTTTGCAAAAGTGGAGAGGAAGACATGACACATTTGTTCTTTCACTGTCCAACAACTAATGTTGTTTGGTAGGAGATCTTTGGGAAAAAGCATGGTCATTTTGGGGATAACACCTCTTTCCTCAGCTGGCTCAGCTTTTGGTTTCAATCAAATGGATTATCCAATCAGGATATCTATACTAATGCTACTATTTCATGGTTTATCTGGAAGGCTAGATATGACTATGCCTTCAGAAAGAAAGTTCCAAATAGAAAAGTCACTGCTGCAAAAATTAAACAACATATGTGTTTCTCACAATAGAGAGATTAACTTGCCAAATCACATCCTTATTAATGTCCTTTACACTTCGAATGGTTCTAGGGATTACCAAATGCTACCGTAAAGCCAACCTTCTGGGCAATCTGGGGTCACTATTAAAATTTGCACTCTGTCTGATCTTGGCTCTGGTACTTTTTTTACTAGACTAATAACTTATGATTTTGCAGGAACCTACTGTGGGGCTCGAGGACATCCAGGATACAATGGAGAATGGGGAGCCGCAGGGGGAGAAGATCTAGCTTTGGAATGGGCTAAATAATTATAGTGCACCAATGTGAAAATTAAGGCAGAAAATATGACAATTCTTGTTTTTTTCAACATGCTTTATCATCAAGCACTCCAAAGAATGTTTAGTCTGAGTTACTACACTTTTAGTGGTCTCGAGGATGAAGATAGAATTCCAATTTCTTTTATTTTAAACAGTTTGTCTTTACTTCCCAGTACTGAAAACAAGGAAGCTTTTGAACTTGCTTTAATTTGTAAGAACCAGGTTAGGGGAAATCTGGTTTGTTTAACAGGCACTACCCCCCCCCC
>JAJJMC010014777.1:6013723-6112035 GCA_023531435.1 Papaver californicum | reverse complement strand
ATCTATGTGCTATACCATGAAAAAACCATATATATATTGATATGTACCAATGTTGTATGCTAGATCTAACTCCTATAACATGAACAAGGTATGTTATATATTGATATGCACATTTGATCAGAATCAATACCTTTTTTACCAGAAACAACAACACCCTTCTTCTTCTTTTTCTTTTTTCTTCTTCTTCTTCTTATGTGATGTTGATGGAGAACGAACAACAAGAGCTTTCGTAAGAAGAGCTTTCTTCTTCTTCTTTGTAGATGTAGAATCAACAATAGTTTGTTTCATTTTTTCGATGTTGTTGGAGAATCAACATCTTCATTGTTCTTCTTCTCTTTTGATTTTGGTGGAGATCAACAACAGTTTGTTTCATTTTTTTCGATGTTGTTGGAGAATCAACAACTTCATTGTTCTTCTTCTTTTTTAATTTTGGTGGAGAATCAAGAACAGTTTGTTTCATTTTTTTCAATGTTGTTGGAGAATCAGCAACTTCATTGTTCTTCTTCTTTTTTGATTTTGGTGGTAGAGAATCTACATGAGAAGCTTTATTCTTCTTCTTCGATGGTGGAGAATAAGGAGTATCGTGTTCTTCAATTACTGTTTCTTTTATTCTTCTGTTGAGTTTTCTCTTGGTACCCATTTTAAGTGGACTATATGGCAGTAGTTGCTGACAGTAGCTTAGGTTTCAGTTGTAGAATGCTCAAAGAAATCTATATTTCAAAGTCTGATATTACAGATTTTGATTTTTGTTGTTTGCTCTGTGTTTTTGGATTTGGTTTCAGGTGGTTTCCAAAAAATTGCCTTAGATTTCCAGGTTTTACCGAAGTAAATAAGAGGTGGGTGGAGTAGTTGAAACTGAAAATTCCGTTATAAAAAAGTGAGAAGTGCAGGAGATGGAAGAGGTGGAGTACATGGATGGTTCCACGTGATGGGCATAACAGTAATTTTATTTTTCAAAACAATTTTAGACTTGCGAATAAATGAGTTCTCTCGGATGGACTATAGATTAACTAGGTCCGGGTATTCTGGACCAATCAACAAACCACCCATTTATCAAGGAGTATTTATTATACAAAGTACCGGGTCATAGTGACCCAATAAAACTTAGTTACACGCAAGGTTGTACCATACCGGATTTCGGTTCGTACCGGTCGAGAGCGATACACTGGTACGCCGGTATACTGGGGAAATTTCGGTTTAAATATCGATGCATATATTTTATACCTATAATTTTATGAAAAAATACTAGTTCACATTTTATAACTATAAATATATTTTAACACGTTATAACAAATATTTTTTCACAAAGTTTAAAAAGATAAACTAGTATTCATCCAAAATATATAGATCCATAGATTTCATACAAAGTTCAAACTGGAAATACAAAAGAAACAAGAACAACTTCAAAGTTTATCGTCTAAAATACTAATTAAACAAAGATATTACAATTTTAAGATCATTAGATTAATTATAGATATTATCATATGCATATATAATTTTAAAATATCATACAAAATATGAGTAACAATTGAAAACCCTAAAACAAGAATAAATTATTATTTTATTATTATTTTTTTAAATAGAAAAAACAGAAAAACGATTGTACCGGTCAATACCGGTCAATACCAGCCAATATCGATCAATACCGGCCGTACCGACCAAACTGGTACAGTCCATACTGGCCGATATTTTCGGTCAAATACCGTTTACCGGTATATCAAATTTCGTCTCGCTTTTTGACCAAAACCGATAAAACCGACGGTATACCGACCGTACCGATCGATATGGACTACACTGGTCATGCGTACGCACTTTTGGAGTGCACAGAATTGGACTCCAAAAAGACACACGATTTACTTAAACTAAAATAATAAAGAGAACTTTCTCTCTATTAATTGAACATTCACTTTATTTTAAATTTCAAGACCTTATTTTAAGGAGCAAACAACTCAGACAGTTCTCTTTTCACTTTCACTTTCTCTTCATCTTCTTCCATTACCCCTTCATCCCAAACGACAAGTAGTAGTAGGTGAAGATCAGAAGTATAGTAGCGGCAAAGTTCTTTACTCTGATCTTTCTCTGGGTCTGAAATGGCTGGGTAAATCTCTTTCTCTCAGTCTCACTCTTTGGATTTTGTTAATCAAAGCGGAAGTACTGTTTGCGTTATGCCCTAAAAATCTCTTCATCTTCAGTTAGTTTTATCAAGATTTGTTCTTTTAGTTTCAGTTGAGTTTCTTAACATTGGTTTTACTTATAACTTCAATTTTACACGATCATATGACCACATATATGCATTGCACCTTATATTTTTGGTTGGGTTTAGACCTTTTCAGCAGACCTACTTCTTTTACTACTGTTTATACATTGAATATATTTTTCCTCGGCTCTTTCCACCACATTACATATTTAGTTGATGGGTCAAATCAACCTTGTTAATCTTTTCTGGGTAAAAAGGTGGAATCTTTTGGGGTAAAAAGTTTAACTTTTTTTTTTCTTCCCATGTAACTAGAAGATGATCTGTTTAGAGCATCCCTTGGGGGTCAAGATCATCCTAGATGGAGGTCTTATTAGCACCTTTGATTTGTGGGTCATTGTTAAATGACAAAAAAATAAATAAAGATAAAACTTTTTAGCTAAAATTTATCTCCAATCCCCAAGGTCTTATTTATCACTTTATATTTAAATTTAGAGAAAAAATGGTGATACAAACTTAAGACCCAAGGTCATGAAGAAAGTCTAATTTTGACTTTCTCCTTTACCCCCACTTGGTCCCTTGGCCATGTCATCTTTTCTCATTACCTTGACCCTAACATTGGAGATTAATTTTTGGTGAAAAAGGTGTTAAATCCTAAGTGGTATGTAGTTTTAAGACCTTGACCCCTAGCATTAGAGATGCTCTTAGGGTTATATTTCGATTAAATATTGAAATGTAGGAATTGGTGTTTTAATACGACATGATCTCATAAGATTTTTGATTTTGAGTTCCATAATTTTTACGCTTTCATATGTGGTGTGTGTTTGTAATGTTCATCATTGGAATGTCTTGTTATCAGTAACTGCAACATTCAGCGGAAACGAATTTAGGTCCCCATGTTTTATGTGGTTATTTTTATTCTTCTAATAATACCTTCATTGATATATTATAGATGGAAATTTCATATCTACTAGATGGGTTTTGTTGATCCATGGTCCCATTTCCCAATCAGTAGGAGAAGATAGGTAGTTACATTCACCGTGTGATAAATAAATGATAGACATGGGTATGATTCGTATGAAGTACCTTAGTATGGACATAAAATCTGATTGCGAGACTCCTTTGGTTACCAGACTTCTCACACTGTTTATATCACATGATTCTCTATTTATTTTAAAGATAATATTGCAAGTTTTATCTTTATTTTCATTTGACCTGTTAGGATTCCTTCTTCAGTGTCATCTGTGAGATTAAGGTAAACACACGTTACACACCTGATCTCTGACTTCTGAGTTATATCTCAGAAACCAGTATGTATTTAAAATTTCTTGTATAACAACTTAAAGCAATCTATTTCTGCTAACTATGATTATCTCATTTAAATTGTGCAGAACATCATGGCTGGTCGACAGCAGAAGAATTGCAACGAAAATCATGAGCGCTTCAGAAAAATGTGACCCAAGAACTGTTCAATGGAGGAGTGATCCAACAAGAGCTTGTCCAAAGTGTGACCATGTCATTGATAATAGTGATGTATAATTCTTAGCTTTCTTCTATGGTCCCTTGTCAGTGTTTCCTTAAATATTGAAGTGTGTTTGTGTAATATGTACCCATTAGTCCATTACATGTACAAAATTAAGGAAATGTAATATAACATACTAAGTCGGATTATTTGGAAACTTGTATAATTTCAGGTCAATCAAGCGTGGCCAGGCTTACCTAGAGGTGTGAAATTTGATCCATCTGGTCAAGAGATTATCTGGCATTTACTTGCGAAAGTTGGTCACAACAATACAAAACCCCATCCTTTTATTGATGAGTTTATTCCAACTGTTGTTGAAGATGATGGAATCTGCTATACTCACCCCCAGAATCTGCCAGGTTCTTAACAAGCTCAGCATTAGAGGGTTTTTTCTCTTTCACTAATTATCTACTTTTAACCTTTGTGAAAATACTTTGTTGTTAGGTGTTAAACAGGATGGAAATGTGGCACATTTCTTTCATAGAGCCATTAAGGCTTATAATACTGGAACTCGAAAGCGTCGAAAGATACATGGAGATGACCAGGGCGATGTTCGCTGGCATAAGACTGGCAGAACTAAACCTGTGATTTTGGATGGGGTACAAAGAGGGTGCAAAAAAATTATGGTTTTGTATATTAGCATGGCCAGGGGTAAAAAACCTGAGAAAACTAATTGGGTGATGCATCAGTATCACCTTGGCACTGCCGACGAGGAGAAAGATGGAGAATTTGTTGTTTCTAAAGTGTTTTATCAGCAACAACTAAAACCAGGTGAAAAGGTTGAACAAGAATTACCTCTTGAGGAAACTGATTCAATTACAGCAAAAGTGGACCCAGTCACTCCCAAATCTGTGATTCCTGAACCACCTCGTTCTGGAAAGCAACACTCTGATGTTAACCCAGGACAAGAACTTGAATTTAGTTTCATGGAAACTTCTGAAGAGGTATTAAACATACTTTGGTGCACTAGAAATCTTTCTATTTGAGTTTGGAGCTTACCAATAGTTTTTGCATGGAATTAAACTGTTTCTTAAAACTCCTGCCCATGATTGATATATGCCTTTTCATTTCTGCAACTTCAAGAATCTTGAGACAGGAGAATTGGATGATGATGTGCTGGCTGAATGGGGAAGGCTCAACGATCATAGTCACCAGAAAGTACAAGACAATGGTTACCAGGCAGAGGAAGATGATAACCAGCCAACAGAAAATAATGATAACCAGACTGGAGCAGATGATGATAACCACACCATGGATGATCCGAAATGGTGGGATGGTGAGTCACAACTTTTATTAGATTCTCAGCAACTAGTCGAAGACTTGTCTATATGTGATGAGTTCCTTCAGAGTCAGTCCCCTCAGAGGGATGAGGGAGGTGTTGGCAAGGAAAGAAAAACAAAATCTTTCCTTTCTGATTATGCTCGCTTTGGTCCTGAAGATTTAAAGAAGGATTTAGAAGAGTGCCAAAGTTTGGGCTCACTTGATCCAATAAATAATGGGGTAGAAAAAGAAGTCGGACCTTTTGGTTCTGGTTATGCTCAAACAGATAATCAAGAGAACAGACAGGATTCAGAGCAGTCCCAAAATCTTGGCATATTTGATCCTTCAAATCTTGACCTTGATACACCTCCAGATTTTCGATTGAGCCAACTAGTATGTTTTCAGAACCTCTCTCTAAATTGTTTCCTTTATTTAGATGTTATCATGAAGCACGCCTATTATTTGATTGTATTTAATATCTCAAACATTCTTCAGGAGTTTGGGTCACAGGATAGCCTTTTTGCTTGTCCTGGGAGCAAGGCTTCTGATTGATTTAAGGTATGCTATAGAGTATCATGACTGCGCCGTATTTCAACTTATCTGCTTAGCCACCTGATAAAAGGATCCTACTTTCTCCACAAAAATCTGCTTAAAGTTGAAATTGACTTCATTGCATGTTATACCCTTGTATCATGAGAAACTCATGATTTTAAAATCTGATTAATGAACTGTTTTCGTAAGATAATTAACTTTATTAAGTTTGTACAACATGGTCCCAACATGTTCTAGTATTAAATTTGTACACATGGTCCCAACATGTTCTAGTATTTATATATTGCTCCACTATCTCATCGCCATGTCTATGCATGTCTTTTTTGTAGGAACTACTAGGGAAGCATTATTTTGGAGATAGAAGCTGTCTTTTTGGTACAGACGCAAGGCTGGACAGTTTTTTTTTTGTGTGGATCCCACTGGGAGAACCAGGGTCAGACAACCTCAAATTTTTGGAACACACTCTGGGGAAGCATGGAAGACTTCTCTACCGCAACAAATCGACCGAGAGACCAAGATCCCGAGTGTATGTCTTTTTTAGAGTGATCATGTAGATGGTCTTGGGTTGAACGCAGTCCCGCTTACCTTGCTATAGCGCTTTTGTAGATATTCCCCGACTTACTTTTTCAGCATCTGAATATTTTCCACAACACTATATACTAACTTAGATGCTTGATATATCATAATTATACATATTAAAGTTTGACTATGCCGACATAGCTTTTGCATCATGCTTGGCATTTGCTAATGGAAGACTCTTGTCGAGCAGCTAACTCTGAATATCAGGTCCTGGAACTAGAGGTTTTTCCACTTAGGAGTATCAGCTAAGGTTAGAGGTTAGGTTGACCTAAGATTGGGATGTGGCCATCGGCGCCCAAGAAATTTTGAGATGCATGTTATTGCTGGTACCCCTTCTCAGAGCTCGATTGAGGTTGCAGTAATTTTCAGCCAACCGAATAAAACAATCAAACGAAACCTACTATATTGCACATTAAAGGAACAGTTTTGGAAGTTATACTCTTGTTCTAAGTAACCATTACATTCCACTTCCTAGAGTTAGTGGTCTGCCTTTTCAATCACGACGAGATGACACAACACATTCAACCGTCTTTATTGTTCGGAATATTTGGATTGTTTTTTATATTTGGTATTCACACTGCATACGCAGCAAGTATTGCATAGCAAATCGTTTTTGTGAAGTTGTCAGTCCTGTTTGAATCAATGCCACTCTTCTCAAAATTTGTAACCACGTCTATATGACTGCAAACAATTCAATTCAGTCAACTTCTGATGGAAGGTGCATCTTTGAAAAGTAGATCAACGTATGGACTGCAGACTTATGCAAGTTATTATAAAAAGAAACAAACATGTACCATGACGGTTCTGCATCGGTGTTTATAAAGCGAACCAGATTCTTTGAGTCCGCTTCAAAGTGGATTTTGTTCCATTGTCTATCAATTACTAATTTCAAGGCTAGTAACATGACCCATGTTTCAGCCATTAGTGCGGTTGTGATTTCCAACGGTTGGGCAAGAGCTGTTAAGGTGTTTGCATTGGAATACATAGATTAATCCATCATCGGATGGATCAGGTTGACCTCTAGACGCTATGTATGTGTTAACTTTAATCCAATCATCCATCAGGACAGTCCATTATGTTGAAATTATCGTCCTAGTTTGCCTGGATATATGTTTGGGTTTACAATTGGTGGTGTGTCTGTTAGGTGAGAGGGGTAATTGTTCTTGCCCAGATAAATTCTTGCTGCATAAGAATCTCTATTTGGACTATGGTTATTGAATGTTGTTGTTTTCGGTAGTAGATGAATTCATATTTGAAAATCCATAAGGAATACAACAGGAAACAATAAGATGTGATAAAGATAGTAGGGGATTGGGTCTATAAAATCTGATGGATTATATTGTTTAAGTGGAGAGTAGGTGAAATATTGAGATTGGGGTAGGGGTGGCGTGATAGTAGCGTGATAAGGTTATGAAAAGCTTCCATGGCGACCTGACATTGCAAGAGGATGTGGTTAGCTTTTTCCGGAGCGACATTGCATTTTGGGAAGATGTTGGTGGTGGTGAGAAGGATTTTATTTAAGATGATGAATGTAAGAAGTCCTTCATTCAATGTTTTCCGCAGGAAAAACAATATTTTTGGTGGACATGACGATGTCCACCAAAACTTGGTATTTTGGAGAGTGTTTGGTTGTGTTGAGATGGGGTTAAAGGATAGACATTTATAACCAGATGCAGTTGAATATTTACCTAATTTTATATGGGGCCAAATGATTTTGTCAGGTGCCCCATCTGGTGGAGGTGGATATTAATGATTTTTTCACTGTTAGTAAGGGCAGGAGTTGATAGATTTTGTCGTGGTCCCAGTTATGGGTAATTTGTTTAATGATATCCGCTACTGTTTTAATATTTGGGCATTGGTTTTGGGCGAGAGGTTCGCATTGCGGGATCGAGTTTTCTGTAATGTGGGTCGTTGTTCCATTACCAATACAGTGAATAGTATGTTGTTTGAGGATTGGAATAAGGGAGATCAGTATTTACCATTGCAGTCTATCATAGGAGTGAGTTCTGATGTTTGCATAAAATATAGGTTCATGTTTGAAGAGAGTATCTCTGCATAAATGATGAGTATATACGAGAAAAGGGGGTCGCATTGTCTAATTCCTCGATTTGGGCTCATGTAACCATATGGAATGCCATTGATGTTGATTGAGTAGGTGACATAGGTGGTAAAGAGAATAATGTAGTCTGTAAAGTCGGCTGGGAAACCTAAGATGGTAAAGGCTTTCTTAATGATTTTCCAATCTAAACCTTCATAGGCCTTTTGTATGTCCAGCTTAAGGGTTATTTTCAGTTCTTGTGTGATAGTTGAGTTTCAAATGTGATGGGAGAGTTCTCCGAAAATTGCTATATTGTCATGTATTGAACGTAGTGGTACGAAGGCACTTTGGTAAGGGTTTATTAGGAAAGGAAGAAGTGGACGAAGTCGATTTATAAATATTTTTGTACTGATTTTATAAGTTACGTTGCAGAGTTTGATGGGTCGGAATTGCGATGGTTTGGATAGGTGGTTAATTTTTGGGATTAAAGTGGAATTCATGTTGTTCATGAGAGGGTGTACAGTAAGGGTATTGAAGAATCTTTGTACCATTGCTATTATATGAATATGGGTAGTATCCCAGAAGATGTTAAAAAACTTACTTGTGTAACCATCAGGTCTTGGTGCACGCACTGAGCCAATGGAGAATATAGTGTCTCTGATTTTCTTGGTTGTGACCTCAGAAGTAAGGATTTCGTATTGTCTCGTGGTTAGCCTAGGGGTAACAGTTGAAGAGAGATCTTTTTCAAATCGTGTTTGGAGTTGTATGCAGTGTTGTGAAATGGTCAATCAATAGATGGATTATGTTTTCCTTGTCGGTGAGCCAGTTGTTTTGTTGGTCTTGTATATTGTTGCAACCTCTATGGATCGTGGATTTTGTGTGAAAAAGGTGGCGTTGTTGTATCCTGATTGCACCCATCGGATTCTGGTTTTTTTTTTTTTTCTGTAAGTGGCGTGGCTTTGGAGCAGTGTCAAATGCTTGATTCGAAGTTCCTTCTCCTTTTGTAACCAAAAATTCAGGATCAGTCCCGTCTTGATCGTACACTGGTGTTGTGCCAGTTTGACCCAGGCCATCGATTCTTTGATCATAGTGGACAGATGCCCGAAAGTTGTTTTGTTCCATTCTTGTAAGAGCCTGACTAGTTTTGATAAGCTTGAGTTGCAGATCAAGTGTTGGTTCTGAGTGTGCTTGTTGGGTCCCAGCTAAATTGACTATTTGGATAAGTTGTGGGTTAGCTAGCCATAGGTGTACAAATTATAGTCCTTGGATCCCTTCCATCTAATTGCTTTGAGTTGTAGTAGTATCAAGGGATGGTCTAAGGCTATACATGGTAGATGGGTAATTGCTGTTGCTAAGTGCATAATTTACATAATTTAAGTATCATTTTCTTACACTTATTTGCTAGATTTTGTGTGAATTACCTTGTATTATTATTATTACTTTTGTATATTATGTCTTTGTAGGTTACATCTCTAAAAGAAGTGGAAACAGAGTGTTATAAGGGAAGAATTTCCAAAGACCCAATGGTACTCAGTCAAATCCACGATTTCTTCTCACCGTGGCAAATACAACGAGAAAACAAAGCCAATTGCGAAAGAATAAAGTTATTCTGACTTCGTATGAGAAAGTTATAGTTAAACTTGTTGGTTTCAGGGTACCGATAGTTAAACGAATTTAATTAATAAGTGCTAAAGGAAACTACATGATTACTAAAGGTTGCCTTTGAATTTAACTAAAGGCACTCACTCTTTAGATAAGGGCACCACCTTCTTCTTCCTTATTTCGAACAGTGAACTCAGGTCGAGTTTATTTCGGTTGTTTTCTCTTTGAAAGTTAATAGCTGTGGAATGTTGGGTTCAAGAGAGGTGTTCGAGTTGTATTAGGGTCAGAGAGAATAAAGAAAGATCTTGGAAGCAACAACGAGAACATGATATATGTGTTGTTGTGATTGATCACGATGATCATGGTGTTCGATGATGATTGATTAATTTAGTGTTCAAATAGGCATCAGTAACTTAAGATGTTAAAAAGCATGGGTAAACTCAATATGAGGTTGGAAACGAAGAAGCTATGATGGTGTACAATTGTCATTAATGGTTTCGGTGATGGTTTTTGACAGTGAGGTAGAAGGTGGGTTTGTTGTGATGGTGATTAATGGTGGTATTTGATTATGGAGAAGGTGCAGTTGATGATGATATAAACATTAATAGTTGTGATGGAACTCGAAAAGGAGTTGAACAAAGAACCTGTGATGGTGAACATAGAACATGTGAAGAGATGGTGGGTGATCATGAATGGAAGAGAGTTATGGAGTTGAGATGATCATAACGGTACTGACAATGGTGATAGAGGGTTTTATCAGTGAAGGCTAAAATATTGCTGATGTTGTTAGTGATTGTTGATGGCTCGAGTTATGGTTGGGAGTGACGGTTGTTGGTTGAGTCATGGGTTTAAAGGAAATAAAGTTTTGCGGAAATATTGTTAACTGTGTTTGGAAACTCATAAGAAAAAGATACTCACGACAGAGATAGTAGTGAGGAAATAACTCAAGGTGAACAAGCTAATATATAAAACTCTGTAGAAAAAATTTCTCTCGATGACGAGATTTATCGAGGAAACTAAAACAAAATTCATAAAGAATAAAGTGCCACGATAACCTGATTTATCGAGGGAGAAAGGAAATAATTTAGAAAGATTTTTTTCTCTCGATGGTGAGAGCTCTCAATGGAAATTATACATTAAATAACGATGAAAGCTTTAAAAAAAGAAAAATATTTTAGGCTAGGATTGTTAAGATCCTCATAGAGCAATCCCAGATTATCGATGAAAGAGCTTGTCAACCGATTTTGACTTGCGGTTCTACTGTTGACGCAGCCCATTTGGCTGTGTGAGCTTATTTTAACGTGTTTCGGCTAGTTTTCCACTAGTTTGGCAACCTATTTCGACCGGGATTCAAGTACGGGCACTTCTACTTTTGGGATATCTATTTAAGAGATAATTTCACTTATTTTTTGGATCTATCATATCTTTTTGAAGAGAAGGGAATGAGCTTTGGGTTTTGGAGATTCTTCTACAAAAACTAGGGTTTGCTTCACTTTTCTACTTATTATTTTTTCATGGATTTTAAGAAATCCATGAGTAGCTAAACTCTTAATATTGGTTAGGATGTAGTCAGATATCATAAACATGTTACTAAATTAATATATTTGTTTTGTTATCTTAATCAAGTCATTATCATTCTTATTCTACTAATTATTATTGTCATGTATGATTGTGCGAATGTTTGTTTAGGAGCTCTACTAAATAACCATGAATGCATATCAATATCTAGACTAGGGGTTTGAGATATAAACCATGTCATAAGTAGTATTATGTGATTGTTGATTGTATTCAAAACCTTTATATGATTGCATGTAGAAGATTTACCTATGTTAAATAGATTAGTCGTAGTATATCTATTTCATTGATTAGTCTAATTCATAGAACTTAATGCTCTTGGAGGATTAAACTTAATATCACGTCGCGTTAGGTTGTTCTTTGAGTAGTAATTACATATTTATCGTTATGGTATGTGATGACATAAAGAATTTATCGTAGTATGCTCCCGGTGGGATGTTTTAGGGCTCTTGATAATGAATGTTTAAGTGTCAACTCTAGTTATTACTTAAGTGCATGTCTTATGATTGAAGATGAACCCTTAACCAGTACTCTCAACTTATTGATTCTTTTTATTCGATATTTTCTAGTGTAACTAGTATAATTAATTTAGTCTTAAATCACAAAACCCCCCTTATTACATAAGTTTTCAAATACGAATAACACCTCTCTGAGGAACAAACGTTTTTTAGCCCACGTAACTTTCTCGGTCGCCAGAGTGGTCGAGATTTCTGAAACTCTCTCTCGCGTACCCCTCCAAGAGAAAAATAAAGTTTCTAAACTTTTCTTTCTACCGAGAAATCATAACTCGGTCACACTAGTGACCAAGAAATCATAATTTTCCCGGTCGTGTATCCCATTGAGAAGTTTCTTAAGTTATGAATTTGGTTTTCCTCCTTCACTACGCCTTGGGCAAGAGATATGGATTTCTCTATCACCAGACCCACCGAGAATATCTGTACTTGTACTTTTTTCCACTTTGTTTCCATTCCTTCGTACAACTTTGTGTTGGGTCCTTAGAGAATCCACAGTGGGACGACCATACCAAAATAGTAAAATTTTTGGTCTTTACTCCGCCTGAAATGCAACGGTCAGGGATTAAAATTTGGTCTAGCGAAAGTCTAAACTAGCACCTGTTGTTGGGCGCATATACAAGTAGACGTCTGTTGAAATTTTGTTTTACGGGCGTACGCCTGTGACAATGCTTGAACGCTTGGTTGGGGCGGACGCTGGATGAACGCTCGGTGTGAGGCGTAACCTAAAATAACGTCTGATGGTAGACGCACGCTTAGCGGCATGCCCCAACGACAGGCGTGTGTTTAGCCGAATGCCTGATGGGGCGTTATCCTAGCAACACGCCCGGTCAATAGTATAATCGTGCAGCTTGTACGTGTTTCAAAGAAGACGGGCACACGCTTAAGGTTACGCTTGAATCATCAGGCGCTTCTCTATCCAAACGCGCGTCTCACCAGGCGGAGAGCTGGGTGAACGCCTGATGGGACGGAGCAATATATGTTCGCACAACTCTCTTATCCTCTCCATATTTTCATTTTTCTCCTGAACACTTCCAACCGACAGACGTATTCCACTCAAGCGCCTACCACACCACTTGCTAAACCGAGTTCTCCTTACAAAAGCTTGGAAGATTTTATACTAACTAATCTAAGTTAGGATTATTTCAAAGCAAGGTAATAAACTTAAACTTTGATATAATATTTAATGGATTTCATAGGTTTAGATGATGATTTATTGTTATGTTTTGTTAATTAAATTTGTATATATATGTTTAAAGATTAATCATATGATTATGAAATAGACATATTAGGTTTTACAAATTGTAATTTTGGAATTGGGTATAATTCTAGGGTTTATGGAAGTTGTAAATTGGGTATAAAAAATTGATGAGAATTTATTGAATTGAAGTTAGAATTGATTAAGTTGTTGGTTAATTTGAGTTGGGTTATGGTTAATTTTATGATTAATTGATTTGATATGATTGTTTATGAAATTTGGTAATTATGAATGTTTATGTTTTATAATGAATGTTTATGGAATTATATAATTAGGGAATTATGATGAATTTTTGAAAAGTTGATGATTTGATTAGTAGTGGACTATTTTGTGAATCATGAATATTGTAATTTTGATGATTTATGAATGTTTGTACATTTTAATATCTAATCAGAGAATTACTTTTGTAATGATGAAATTAGTGTTTTTGTGGATTTATGGATTAATGTAGAGTTTTATATTTGTGCATTGTGAGGATTACTCTTGATTTTGAAACTTGTATGAACCGTTTGCACAGATGTTGAGCAATGTCACGGCGAGATTCGTTGGTCAAAAAAGGAGGAACAAGAAAGCTAAAACTGTTGAGGATTCAGAAGTAGACCCTACCACTGAAGAAATGGTCGATGTTCCCGGGTAGGCGAATTACTGTGTCGTGGAAGATGCTCAGAGTCACGCTTCGGCGAATATTACATATTCAACCGATTCAAAATTCAAGTATTTACATCGTGGTTCCCTCAAATCGGTCATTCAGACCTATGCAAGTATTACAAAACACAACCCTAGGGTTAAATACATTATTGAAAAGGCAGGATGAGACCGTTTATTGACCATGGATGTAGTAGATTCGTCACATGCATCGATTGACTACATTGGTAAGCGTTTTTGGGATACCACGAACACTTTTCACTTCTCCTTTGGTGAGATGGGGTTCACACCGCTTGATTGGGTCATGTTGACAGGATTAAGTATTGGTGTTGGTAGTGGTATTCCGTATGACTCGGCGAAGTACCAATTTGAATATGTCTGGGCGTATATTTTTCCAGAAATTAAAAATAGTGAAGTTTGTAAAAGAGAACATATTCCCGCACAGTAGGTTTCAGATGCAATTATGGTTACATTTTTGATCACATATTTTGATCCAACAACGTTGGTTGCGGCTAACGATGATATCATACTTGCTGAGAGAGTGGCGAGAGCTTTTTGTATGTATGTTTTGGGAAATTTTTTTCTTTTCCATTGCAAAAAACTATATTGATGCTGGATGGTTAGCTGCTTTTGAGGATCTAAATGCAGTTGGCAATTATGACTGGGGTAATGGTGCTTTTGCGAAATTGTATTCCGGACTCGCCGCATCTGGCAGGGGACAAAAGTCACTAGCCGGACCCTTCCAAATATTGGAGGTAAATTTCTTAGTTCTATTTATATTTCCTTTAAATGTTTATTTGTTGGTAATTTATTTTTTGGTTAGTTGTCTTCACATCTAGTTTTGGGGGTACGAATATCTGGGCATATGTCGACCAAAGAACCTAACGAGTGAGAGTGAAACAATATGGCCTAGATGTTCTCGGTGGAAGGGTACAAGAAGGAAAATCATTGATATTGTTCAATCTAGGACTTTTCTTAATCAGTTGACTGTAGACGATGTGACCTGGAAACCATGGGATTCGCCATCTTAGTCCTTGACACTGATATTGGACATAAAGCATCGGAGTTTTCAGAGAAAAGAGTTATATTTTCTTGGCTAGACACTGTGAGTTGATAATTTATTTTGATAGGACTGTTCTTTATTTTATTGGATTTTTGGATAGTTAGGTTTATTTTTTAATAGTTATTATCTTTGCACATCATAACGCGTACCTCGGAGAAAGATGTTGGAGGAAAAACCATTATACTTTTGGCGTTCCCAGTAACCCACCTACTCGTATTACCAACCTCAACAATGACGAAGCTAATGAGCTGAGGGAAAACGATTTGGTCCCTGCAAGTGAATTAGTGCATGTTGTTACGTATGATTTGTATATGGAGTATTGTCGACATGTAACTAACTTGAAGAAATATGCCACCAAAGTCGACTGGGAGGTTGAAACATACGGGTATGCTGGTGATCGTATTAAACACAACATCCAAGAACCTGATGAACATGTACCTATTCCGCCTCAACAACAATTGTCATACGTAAGTATACTACAAACCTTAGGTTTTTGAGTATATAAAAATGCGTGAGAGTGTGATTTTTTTTTTCATAACAGGTCGAAGCTTATGGTATGGTTCAACAGTATGCTGATTTTACGCTAGAGTTTCGTAAGTTTACGTTAAATAGAACGAAGGAGAGGATGGAGTTTATCATGGAAAAAGATGAAGAAATACGGGGTCAACAAAATCACATCAACAATTTGGAGTTACAACTGGCCCATTTTCGTACGCAACAACCACAACTTGGGTCTGCCACTTTTTTTTCAAACTATGCCACCACAAATGTGGAATACCATGGGTCAGGGATCATCATCAACAACGCAATCAGTTAATTACGCATCGAGATCATCTTTTCTCCTTTTATGCCACCGCGCTCGGCGCCTAGGAATCAAGATACGGATGGGTAGTCATTCATTTGCATTGTATTGTCATTCGAACATACAGTTATTATACTTGATTTATCTTTTATCTGATTGGAATTGTCATTTCAAAATACTTTTCTTATCTTTGCTTTGTCTTTTACCTGCTTTGTGTTGTCATCTCCAGAGATATTTTTAATCTATGCTTTGTCCTTTCTATCTGCTTTGTATTGTCATTTCAAAAAGATATTTAATTTTTCCTTTGTCTATTTTTCTGTTTGGTCTTGTCATCTCAACCGACACTTCTGGTTTTTGATGCGTCTATTCACCCCACATGCCTCAACTCAGTTAATTTTAAAAATACCAACAGTGTGTAGTAATATCAATACTCAAAGACTTATCTTAATATGCCTATAAATTGAACACCCGATTCTCCAATTATACAAACCAAAACTACAAACATCACCAACCAATGATATACTATGAGAATAACAATCACTATTATGCTTCTTGTTCTTCTATTCCTCCTCCTACTCCTCCTTCTTATTCTTCTTATTCTTCTTTTTCTTCTTCTTCTTCTTCATCTGATGACGATGATAATAATAGTTTGTACTCATCAGACGAAGATTTAGTTGTATCGAGCCAAAATAACCAAGCAGTCACTTTGGGATTGATCGTTTCAAGTATGAACTGGCCTCATACTCGTATCCAAATACCAAGATAACGTGAGGCCGGTGCAATACTTCTCTGGAAAGATTAATTTTGTAGAAACCCTACGTTTCCACCTAATGTATTTCGTAGAAGATTTAGAATGCGGCGAGAATTATTCAACCGTATATTGGGAGATTTCGAAGCTATAAATAATTATTTTGTTTAAAAAAAGATACTTGTGGCATTCCTGGATTAACCCCTCATCAGAAAGTTACAGCAGCATTACGAATGTTAGCTTATGGGTGTGCGGCCGATGCAATAGATAAGTACTTATGCATTGGAGAAACCACTATTTTGGAAATAACTCGTAGGTTCTGTAAGTCGATTTTGCATTTGTATGAGAAAGAATATTTGCGCATATCAACTGAGCATGATGTTGAACTATTGCTTAAGGAGAACAAAGATAGGGGATTTCCAGGGATGTTGAGTAGTGTAGATTGCATGCATTAGAAATGGGATAAATGTCCATCGGAGGAATCAGAGGCTTACACTACGTACAAAGGGGGCGAAAGTATTGTGTTGGAGGCAATAGTGTCATATGATCTCTGGTTTTGGTATGCCCAGTTCAAACAATGATATTAATATGATGAACCGTTCTTATATTTTTTAAAAGCTTATCAACGGGAAAGCACCCCCAGTGAACTTTGTTGACGGACATCAATATGATATGGGATATTATCTTGGTGATGGAATATACCCAAAGATTGATACTATTATGATGTCTATTAAACATCCAGATTCCCAGAAAAAACATAAATTTTCAGCAATGCAAGAGGGTTGCCGAAAAAATGTAGAGCGAGGATTTGGTGTACTGCAAAATCAATTTGCCATCGTCAAGCAACCTGCAAGAATGTGGAATCCATACGTACTTGCATATATCATGAAAACTGTTATAATTTTACATAATATGATAGTGTAGGATGAGCGTTTACCCGATGATTGGCCATATGAATATGATCAACGCCGCAACCATGCACCGGTAAATATTTCGAGACGACATACTGCTGAACTTTCGAGAATGAGAGTTGAGCAACGCCAACGTGCAGTACATAACAAAGATACGCATATTCGTTTGCGAAATGACTTGATCGAACACTTATGGTCAGATTTTAGTGAGGAATAACAATTTTTAAATCCCGTGGATAGGTTCTGTGGGTATATATCTTGTAAACCCGCCCGAGACACCACTCGTCCGCTAGGGGCACCTAGGGGTTAAAGGCTTACTGCACATGCTAAGTGCAGCCGCGATGCCTGTGAAAGTGAGTTTAGGTCTACTTTTTAGCTCTTGTATTATCAATATGCTTACCACATTATAGTGAATAAATTAACGGAAGTATCATAAATAACCAATATCACTTATTCAGAACAACAATACTTCAGCAGATGTTAAGATATCTTATTTTCACAGGAGTCGTGGTTGCACTAAGCACGTGCAATAAGCCTTTAAACCATTAGGTGGCCCCAACGGACGAGTTATATTTTGTGAGAGTTTACAAAGAGATATACCCATAAAACCTATAATCAAACCTTGAACAAGTGGTATGACGCCCTGGATGATGATCTAAACATCTTCGAAGAACAATCAACACAAAAGGGTTGTATTTTTCCATCCCCCTTAGGATCTCAAAATGAGGTTGGTCCTGAAATCTGAACCTTTCCATCTTCCCTATTCCTCCAGAGATCTGGCAACAACTTCGTCATCAGTTTCATTCCTAATTCTTCTTTCATTCACCTCAGCGGTTAAATTTGAAAATTTTAGTACTTCCCTACCTATTTTCTGAAACCGAAAAAAAAGGTCTGCTATGTTCCGGTCATTGGGTTTACCGGTTTCATTATAGAAGTTAGCATGAATATGTTCTAACTATTCCATGCTCATTGAACCATTCATCCAACGTTCATTACCCCTTGCTGGATATTATAATACTATGTTTTCACAAAGAGATAAATCTTCCTCTATGGTAAAATTCTCTGCATTAATACTAAATTTTCCGTTAGCCATAATTATGAAGAGGAGAGATAAAAATAATCTTTGTATTATGTTATTTGAAATGTCAAAGGTGTGGTTTCCAAATGGGAACGAAAGGGTATATATAGGGCCAATTTTGAATGGAAATAATTTCCCAATATTCAATTAAAGATTAAAGCATGATATTTAAGAATTGACGACTCTGTTCTGTTCCAGCGTAGTGGATAATTAATAATAGTTTGTACTCGAAGATATAAATTCATTTATAGGTATATCAAAATATAACCAAAATATAGCCGTTACAACGATAAGAAATCAACGGTAACAAATCTCAACGGCTATCTCAACGGTTAGAAGAGTAGGCGCTTGCTTAGAATAACACCCCACACACACGCACTCGCTTAGCGGAATGCTCCACACACAGGCGCACGCCACAACAGGCGTTGTAATAACCAAACGCCCAATACAGGCGTTAATCTAGCCAAACACCTGATTAACATGCGTGCTTCTGGCGTTACGCCCCGTTGGACGTGCTCTTGGATGAACGCCTAATGGGGCGGAGTTCTGGTTCACGCCTGACAAATGAAACGCACGTCTAGCTAAACGCCTGGCACCAAACGAAGAGCCAATATAAGGCCTGGCAAGAGACGCACGGCTAGGTTAACGCTCCACTATAATGGGGTTTGGTCCAGTTATAGGATCAAATTTGATCCCAAGCAGTAAAAAATCCGGACCAAAACCAAAATTTGGTCGTCCCACTGTGATTGAATTTTGACGGACCAAAGACCAAATTTGGGTTTTTCCATCATCTAGTCGCACCACTGCGGGTGCTCTTAGACACTTATAACACTTCAATCCACTGATAATTTTAGAACTATTTCCATTGGTTTTTAGATGATTCACCTATATAGACAAATAAAATAGAAAACAACAGTAATACAAGGTAATTTACGCAAAGTCTAACAAATAAGTGCGATAAACGATATTATGAATATGTAAATTATGCACTCATCATCCACTGAACTGATTTTCTCATTGGTAGAATTTCTGCTTATTTGCATTGGAAGCTGTGAAGTATCCATAGAAAACTGTGAGAGCTGTACTTAAAGAGTTTCTCAATATTAGTCCATAACCAGTAATAGAAGAACCATATAACCAAGAAGCATGGACATTTATTTTCAAGTTATCTCCTAATGGTGAAATCTATCTATCCGCAGAATTTGTAGTTACTGGATTTTTATAAGAGATATTAGAAAAGGAAGAGGAGTTCCAGAAGTTAAGCGTTCTTTGGACCCCTATAGAGATACTGATAGGTGCATTATCTGCACTAGTTTTATACTCTAATTCATTTATTTATTATTAATTTTCATATCATTATGCTTAATTTTTATTTTATTTTTTGAGTTCTTTAGGAGTTTTGAAGTTAATCCAACCAAAGAAGAAGAAAAAAGTTCATTGTGACATGAAATGAACAATAAAGTCAAGTTCTACAAGTGGATAAGGGAAAAATACGAAGTTCAACTCATTCAAATACCAAATTTCTTATTATTATCTTGAAGATAATTGAAAGAATAATCCAACGTAAAAAGAATGAGGTTATTCCGAGTTCGTATGGAGAAGTTATGAAAAAGTCGGAGAAAAGAGGATTCCCCAGAATCGTGGATACGAGTGGTTCAACCGATTCTGACGATATTTTATACATGAAAATATCGTTTTGAGCCTTTTACAATTGGCATTTATGGAGGATTTTTCCACCGATTGTAAGCAATGTTTTGGATAGAAAAACTTCGTTTTCGAGGCTTTACAATTGGTATTTAAGGAGGTTTGCATTGGCCAATTGTGATGCGACGGGGGCCACTTTTTGAACGCGTTATTGTCTTCTAAATCAAGGTAACATGTCCCCATTAGAACTATAACACCAAGATTTCATGAATATTACATAACAAGACTTCCATAACTCAAATAAGGGACCTTCTACACACGGAGACACTTTATAACAAGGAGAACAAGGAGCTAGGGCTTGGAGTTGCAATTGACCATCACAATTTGTAGGGTATGCTTTACTTGTTTTCTTGAATATTTTTCATGGATATTGAGAAATTCATGAATAACTAAACATTTCTTATTGGTTAGAGATGTAGTCATAAGTTGCAAAACATTTTTATTAATTGAAGTATTCATTCCCATATTTCAAATAATCTCTTTAATATCGCTTATGTCCTACCGTTAATAACGCCAAGTATGATTGATTGCTTGAATGTTTAGGTCGCGAATTAAATAAGCATGCATTGATATCTATATCTAAACTATGGTTTGAGATCCGGAATTGTCGAAAGATCCTTGTTAAAAATAGCATAACATAGTTGTTAATGACGGGATGTTACCATGCAATTATGTGTAGAAGCATAACCTAGGTTAATTCGTGTGGCTCTTGCGCCAGATTGATTAGAATAAAGTCAACTCACAAAGACCATTGATTTCATTGGGTTAAACTTGAGTGGCTCTTGCACCAAGTTATTCATTGAAATGGATTCAAAAAGTGGCTCTTGCGCCTTTGATGATAATAGAAGTTTTGCCAGAGTAATCTTGCGATAGGATGCTTTAGGTTATTGATATAGAGAGAGAATGAATGTTGAGCATGAATCAATTGATAACTGATAGGTGCATTGTTAGCATTATTTGGATACTCTAGTTCATTGATTTCTTGTTAGTTTTCATATCATTATGCTTTTATTTTGTTTGTTTATGAGTTTCATAGGAGTTTTGAAGTGTATTCAACTAAAGAAGAAGAAAGGAGTTCATTACGACACGAAATGAACAAGGAAGTTAAGTTCTGCCAACGGAGAAGGGCCAAATACCGAATTCAACTCATTCAAATCCAAGAGTTCTTAATACCATTTTGAAGAGAACGAGAATAAGAATCCAACGCAAAAAGAATGAGGTCATTTGGAGTTCGTATGAGGAAGTTATTAGCAAGATAGCCAAAAGAAAATAATGAAACAGTCAGCATCACAATCGGGAGTTTACGAGGGAAAATAACCTACCGATTATAAGCAGTTTCAGGTACAGGAAAACTTCGTTTTTGAGCTCCAAAAATCGGGAGTTTACAAGGCAAAATAACCTACCGATTATGGTAAGTTTTGGATACAGGAAAGTCATATTTTGAGCCCTTACAATCGGTAGTTAAGGAGGGTGTTTTACCTACCGATTGTGACTCGACGGGAGGCACTTCTAAGACACGTTTTTGACTTCTAAATCAAGGTATCATGGTCCCATTAGGACTCTAACACCTATATATGATGAATATTATATAAGAAGACGTCCAAAACCCTAGAAAGGGAGCTTGGACACTTTTGGAGACTTGCGAAAAGTACACATACCTTTTTGGGGGGATCAATATATTGCTTATGCCCCCTTTTGGTACGTAGCTATCGAGAAGGTATGACAGATAAAACCAGTAGGTCGACTAGAAAGCACCCAAACACAAGGAGAACAAGAAGCTAGGGCTTGGAGTTGCGATTGATCATCACGATTTCTAGGGTTTGCTTTACTTGCTTTCTTGATTATTTTCCATGTATTTTGAGAAATCTATGATCAACTAAACCTTTCTTATTGGTTAGAGATGTAGTCCTAAGTTGGAAAACATGTTTATTAATTGAAGTATTCATTCTCATATGTTCATAATCTCTTCAATATCGCTTATGTTCTACCGTTTATAACGCCTTGTATGATGGATTGCTTGTTTGTTTAAGTCGCGAATTAGATGAGCATGCATTGACATATAACTAAACTAGGGTTTGAGATCCGGAATTGTCGAAAGATCCTTGTTACAAGTAGCATAACATAGTTGTTAATGACCGGATGTTACCATGCAATTATGTGTAGAAGCATGACCTAGGTTAAATCCGAGTGGCTCTTGCGCTGGATTGCTTAGAATAACCTCAACTCACAAATACCATTGCTTTCATTTGGTTAAACTTGAGTGGCTGTTGCGCCAAGTTATTCGTTGAAAAGGATTCAAAGAGTGGCTATTGCACCTTTGATGATAATAGGAGTTTTGCCGAAGTAAGCCTGCGATAGGATGCTTTAGGGTTATTGATATTGAGAGTGCATGAATGTTGAGTATGATTTGGTTGATAACATGTTGAAAGATGGAAGATGAACTCTCTTACCAGTGTTCTTTATCTCTGGTATTCGTTTTAATCAATTTGTTTTAACATAATTTAGTTATAATCACAACCAAAAACCCCCAGTTTACATAAGTAATCGAAAGTAATTAACAATCACCTGCCTCTCTGTGGGAACGAACTTGTTCTTATTACTATACTCTAATCTATATTAGTGAAGTAAGAACTTGAATTAATTTTGATTGGCTGACAACCGACCAATAACATGTTGGAAGATGGAAGATTAACCCTCTAAACATTATTCTTTACCTATGATATTCTTATTAATTTACTTACTTCAGTATAACATAGTTATAATCACAACCAAAATCCTCACATTTACATAAGTAATCAAAAGTAATTGGCAATGACCTTCCTCTCTGTGGGAACGAACTTGTTCTTGCTACTTATATTCTAATCTATATTTGTGAAATAAGAACTTGAATTTATTTTGCTTGGATGACAATCGAACAGATACTCAGACTGTTTTTTATTTTTCCTTGAAAAATACGGATACATTTTTGCTTCCAGATCATCCATCACTTAGTGGCCATGATCTGAATGTCTTGATGTATTCATAGTAAATTGAGATCTAGGATTATATGGTAACACCCAGACAGACTTCGCAAATGACACTAAAAAATAAATAAAAATGTCTCGCACATTCAAAGAAATGATTACTAAAAATACAAGATGTATCTATGTTATTCATGTAATGGTCTAATTTTGTTTAACAGGTAAGGAATCATGAATACATTTCCATAATAATATCTTGATTCTCGAAGATACTCCCATTTTCCAAAAATATTTCCAAAATATGGTGGTTTTAAGATCTATTTCCTCGTTATTTTGAATTTTATCATAAAGGGAATTAATTCTAAATTCTCTGTTGAAGGCTCCATCTTAGTTTATCAAAATCTAGACTTTCTTGTTATGTTTTCCTAATTCTAGTTTTTAAGATTTTATGTTCTAAAATTCCTTGAAAATCATTTTCATAGTTCGTTCGTTCCACTTCAAATTATTAGAGTCCAATAACTCTGAAACAAGTGTTAAATTGTTGTTTCTTACATAACCTAAGGAGTCTAGACTATTTTCTAATCCTGAAATTCATTTATCAGACCATATATTTATTTCTTTTCCTTCTCCAGCTTCCCAACAATTGTATTGTATACCAACTTAATCCCTCGAAGTAAACATTTCCATACCCGAGAGGCGTTATATATTTTCTTAGCATGGAGAACATTGCTATTCCTAAAGTATTTAACTTTAAGAATAAACGCCCAAAGAGTGTCTGGATTATTAATAAGTCTCAAAGATAACTTAGAAATATTTGCAATATTCATTTTGTCAGCATCTTTAAATCCTAGACTACCACTTTACATAGATCAAGGATTTTGGACAAAAGCCGTTTTGAGTTTGAAAGTTTTCCACACCAAAAATTCCCTGGTAACGCATTAAGTTTCATAATTATCTATTTTTTCGCAGGTTTGTATTGGATTGCTCTTTTAGTTTTATTTCCCACAAAGGCCAAATTTACAACTGTACCTATAAAACATACAAAATTATCAGGATCAACACCAAATAAAACACTAACAATATATATTGTAGAGACAAATAAAGATGATGGGATTTTAATTTATACCGCAAGAGCACGACTGTCGATGAGACAGTATGCAAGCGCGGTTCATTCCACAGGGATTTCAGAATTACAATTTTTAATTTTTGAATAATTAATGTGCTAATAACAAAATTGATTTGGTGATTTTTTTAAATTTAAAAATAAACAGAAAATACTAGAAATGATATACAACTGAAAGAAAACCTATGATGTTGAGATTCCATCACTACTTTGTATACTAGATATTTGCAACTATTTTCTATATTTCTCTCAAAATAATACTCAAGACGACTGTAGACAATTATTTGCTTTTCAGGAAAATATGGAGTTTTAATCAATTAGTTTTTCTCAAAAGATTAACAATTACTTCACTATAAAATGCTAGTCTCTAACAAGAATAATTAAGTCAATTATTTAAGCATTAACGAACACATGAAGAAATTATTATCATTATTAATCAAGAGAATAGGACCAAGAGAATTATTATAGAAAAGTACTCACAATATGCTAGCAAACATAGTTGGACTTCCTCTTTAATCCTAGGAAAGAAATCTACCTAGTCATCGCAAACAGAATAAAGAAGAAAACATTTTATTAATGATTTTATAAGAAAATTACAATAAAGAACAGACTAACACTGTCGCTGAAAGAATAAAAATTGAATTTACGATCTTTACTTTGCATTAAACTCTAAACTGTCATTTATACTATTCATAAAAACCGTTACTAAAGCTAGTAAATATAAATGAATAACAACATTTTTAACAATAGTTCTGAGGACCTTATGTTCTTCCTATTCTTCTTCCTCGTGATGTAGTAGCGGAATCTCTGATTTTTGATTTCTCTCAAATCTGGCAGCAGCCAGCCTCCTCAAATTCTCCGATCGACTCCCTATTTGTAGCACAATACCAATCAATCCCACATTTTATCCCAAATCTTTTCTTAAGTGAAGATAATTCTTCGAATCTTTAATTAAATATTCTCGGGTATACTTTTTCATCAACTCTCGATCCTGATTTTATTTACTTGATGATTCTTTTCCCTTTTTCTTCTCACTTAGTTTCCATAAGAATGAAACTCTTGTCTAATCAAAACTCGTGAATAAATCTCTCTTTTCTTTGCTGCCGAGATTATCTTTTCCTTTTTCTTATCGCAAAACAATCAAGTTTGGAGATCTCGTGTCTTCATATTGTGTGCAAATTCCTACTAAATAGGAAATAAACATAATGATGCAGCGGATAATAAAGAAAAGAAAGAAAAGAGAGGTTTTGTTCAGACTTCAAATATTCCTAAGAATATCGACTACGAACAACGATAATTATTTAGACTTCGGTTTCCCGACTGTAAGCAATAATCGATTAAACTTGAACAAGTTTAAGAAAAATAATTCTTATTAATCAAATTCAATTGTTTAAAATAATACATGGAGGACTCTTTTATAGACTTGGGGAAAAACCCTAACTTGCTAGCCTAGAAAGGATGAAAAAACCGCCTCAAACCCTAATTTTCGTTTTTGGAGCTTCTTATATAGATAACTCCTACTAAACAACCCTAAACTTATCAAAAACCTATTTACTTGTTTCCTAAGGAATCTACTACCTTTAGGCAACTTTCCTAACTTATTAAAACTCTTAAAATAAACTTCTAGACTCTTCTAAAATTACCCTAAATAATAAATTCGAAAATTAATTATTTTTCTACTTACAATAACATTAATAAAATATAAATAATAATAATAATAAAATAATAGATTTATTTTCCATAAATCTCCCTCCATCATTTACCGGTGTTGGAGAAGATTCGTCCTCGAAATCTTGCCGGTACCATGTTCTTCATGTATAACTTGTTGATGACAATCTTAATAAACATGAATTGATGTTGTAAAACAATAATTTATGCACCATACAGAAGCATGAGGTATGATGGAAGCCCAAAACGGATCTTCATAAGTTGATTCAACAAATTCCCTCTTGCTATGGTTGATATGAGAGCCAATTTGTGTATCACAATAATCAACAACTAGCTTACTCTCGGGCAAAGATAACTCATCAATATCAGGAATTTCTAAATCAATAAGTTTATCAGGATTAGATGACTCACCATGAAACTCCATTAAATCATGTGGAACTTCTTGGGACTTTTTTTCTTTGTCAGAAACAGGATGTTCTTCACCTTTTTGAGAAGAACATTTCATATCCTCCTCATCATCAGGATATTTATCAAAGATCGGAGTTGTATATCTCTCAACAATAACTTGATTTCGTGCATCATTGTCATGACGACAAAACAAGTCTTCAACGTTGTTATCTGTAATATTGTTTTCTTCTATAAGCGAGCATGGTTTAGACCGAGATTTTAGTAACTTCTTCAAATAATATTCTATCACATCCAGAATCTCCTTCTTTGATTTGATCAGATATTCACATCTTCTCGGGTCTCGTCTTGGTGACAATTTATTAACCCTGACTACTCGTCTTAGTAACATCTTATTAACCCTAGAATCAAACTTGGCTCTGATACCAACTGATGCAGCGGATAATAAAGAAAAGAAAGAAAAGAGAGGCTTTGTTCAGACTTCAAATATTCCTAGGAATATCGACTATGAACAACGATAATTATTTAGACTTCGGTTTCCGACTGTAAACAATAATCGATTAAACTTGAACAAGTTTAAGAAAATAATTCTTATTAATCAAATTCAACTGTTTAAAATAATACATGGAGGACTCTTTTATAGACTTGGAGAAAAACCCTAACTTGCTAGCCAAGAAAGGATGAAAAAAACCCCAAACCGACTCAAACCCTAATTTTCGTTTTTGGAGCTCCTTATATAGATAACTCCTACTAAACAAACCCTAAACTTATCAAAAACCTATAAACTTGTTTCCCAAGGCATCTACTACCTTTAGGCAACTTTCCTAACTTATTAAAACTCTTAAAATGAACTTCTAGACTCTTCTAAAATTATCCTAAATAATAAATCCAAAAATTAATTATTTTTCTATTAAAAATAATATTAATAAAATATAAATAATAATAATAAAATAATAGATTTATTTTCCATAAATCTCCCTCCATCAGAAAGTATATTAGATTTTGTCACATGTCAGTCAGTGTTATGCATTTACATGAGCTGCAAAACATTGTTTAGTTGACAATAATTCATAAACTCATTAAGGATTTCTATGGACTTACCTTTAATAAGTGAGGGTCATGATCTTCATTAGTTATGGATTTCGTGAGACAAAGTTAAGCCATTCGGCTTTCTCAATCTTCCCGTCCTGATTTACATCGACGTATAAAAATATCTGTTCACATAATCAGCAAAAGATTAATGTCTTTCAACAAGAGCAGCTGCAACAGATATAGAAATACCTTCAGTACTAAAGTTGAATTGCAATACACTTTTAATTTGCTGGCTTAATGGTTTTGATATTGTTGCCTTACTTACATGCGATATTTTGCTGCCCTTATGGTTTTGCAGCAATGGAGGGCACTAGGGATACTAACTTAAATCTTAGTAAAAGCCCTCGATTCACACAACACTTTCAAACAGAACATGAGATATGTAACTATTCTATCACCAAGTACTGAAGTTGAATTCAAATACACTTCTAATTTACTGGCTTAATGGTTCTGATTTTGCTGCCTTACTTTACATGCGATATTTTACTGCCCTTAATGGTTTTGTTTTGGACATTTCCTTGGTTTTGGTTTTCACAATGTGATTCTGTAGCGATGCAAAATAATTGTAGCCATATGAAGAAAACAAGAGGTGGTGAAAACACAAATCAGGGAACAGGAACAAGTTGCTGTAATAACTCTCAAGGTGATGCAGTAGCATTCATTCCACATCGAAGCTTCATTGAATCAGTTGATTCAGAAAACGAAGGTGCCAAGAAGAAATCTCTGAAAGACGTCGTATGTTTTGTGTTTCGAGTAAGAACATGTTAGTCAAGAGAGGTGATGTTAATAAAGTTGGAACGTTTACAAAAAAATTATGTATAAAAAAGTTCTTACTACGTCTTAAGTAAATTAGTTCAAAAAAATGCGTAGTTAAATTTGTAATAACGCATCTTATTTATATACAGTTTAAAAAAAAAAATCAATAAATAATATTTTTTACAGATTCTGAAACCAAACGGCACTTGTATCGTACGTACGTCTTTGCTAGTATAAATAATTTAAAGATACAAAACTGATATAGGCAATTTAACGATTTTAGTTCGATGTCAAGAGATACAGATATATGATATGGCATCGTGATATGACATCGTATGCCAACGGAGAAGCATAACTACACATCTCCTAATACACATCTCCTAATAATGCAAAGTCTTCTTATTTGTTCTCTCAGAGCTTCCACAATTATGAATGGACTAAAGAGTAAAACTAAAAACTAGAAACTAAATTTTTTTGGTTATACTCCGCGTGAAACACAATGATGGACGATTAAACTTTAATCAGGCGGAAACAAAATATACGGTTGGTGTTGGATGCATATATAAGGATACGTCTATTGGATAGGTATTAGATGGGCGTATGCTTAGTGAAGGCTTGGTAAAGGCGGATGCTGAATGAACGTTCGGTGGGAGACGTAGTATAGAACAACGTCTGATGGGTTGACGCACGCGTAACGTCACGCCCAAGTGACAGGCGTATGTTTAGATGAACGCCTGTTGGGACGTTATATTATGGATACGCTCGTCTTTGGGGCGTATTTAGTTAACGTCTGGTTAAATGTTTGTCTCGTTTGTCTTGTGCAGAGTAAGCGTGTGCAGGTTTCGGTGGGCGTTCACTTAGGATAACGCCCGTGTGATGGAGCGGTAACCTATACTAACGCCTGGAGGAGAAACGTTCATCTAGGATTACGCGTTTAGTTTCATCAGGCGGAGGCTTCTAGGGTTAGTTCTTCTCTTCTTCTCTTCCGTCTACCACTTCGCCTCAATTGAACCCTCCAACTGACCCTCCTCTCTTCTTCTCAACCTCTTTTCTGATTGAAAAACGGTAGCAATACCTAGCAGCAAAAAAAACAAAGCTTATCAAAGATAAAGGTATAACTCAAACTATTTACATAAATTTTAACGGATTTCGTAGGTTTAAATAGGTTTAAATTATGATTTATTCTAATTTTTTGTTAATTAAATTTGCATATATATGTTTAAATATTAAATATATGATTATGTTAGGTTTTGCGAATTGTAATTTTGCAATTGAGTTTAATTCTAGGGTTTTGGAAGTTGTAAATTGGGTTTAAAAAGATGATGAGAATTAATTGATTTGAATTTAGAATTGATTAAGTTCTTGGTTAATATGAGTTAGGTTATGGTTAATTTTAATTTTTTGATTAATTGATTTGATATGAATGTTTATGGAATTTTAGAATTATGAATGTTTATGTTCCTTTTTAATGAATGTTTATGGAATTATAGAATTAGGGAATTATGATGAATTTTTGTAGAGTTGATAATTTGATTAGTGGACTATTTTGTGAATCATGAGTTTTGTATTTTTGGATGATTTATGGATGTTTGTATATTTGATTATCTAATTAGAGGATTACTCTTTTAATGATGCAATTTGTATTTATTTTTACCATATGAATGTTTGGAGAGTTGATTATTTGTTCAGAGAATTACTTTTTTAATGATGAAATTTATATTTTTGTGGATTTATGGATTAATGTACAATTTTATATTTGTGCATTGTGAGGATTACTCTTAATTTTAAAACTTGTATGTACCGTTTGCACAGATGTTGAGCAATATCACGGCGAGATTCGTTGGTCGAAAAAAGAGGAACAAGAAAGCTAAAACTGTTGAGGATCCAGAAATAGACCCTACTACTGAAGATATGGTCTCTGTTCCCGGGTTAGCGAACTACAATATCGTGGAAGATGGTCAGAGTCACGCTTCGACAAATATTACATACTCAACCAATTCAAAATTCAAGTATTTACATCGTGGTTCCCTCAAATTGGTCATTTAGACCTATGCAAGTATTACAAAACACAACCCTAGGGTTAAATCCATTATTGAAAAGGCAGGATGGGACCATTTATTGACCATGGTTGTAGTAGATTCGTCACATGCATTGATTGACTATCTTGTTGAGCGTTTTTGGGATACAACGAACACTTTTCACTTCTCCTTTGTTGAGATGGGGTTTACACCGCTTGGTTGTGTCATGTTGACATGATTAAGTATTGGTGTTGGGAATGATATTCCGTATGACCCAGCCAAGTACCAATTTGAATTTGCAGGCATATGTTTTTCCAGAAATAAAAGATAGTGAAGTTTGTAAAAGAGAACATATTCCCGCGTAGTGGGTTTCAGATGCAATTACAGTTGCATTTTTGAGCATATATTTTGATCCAAGAACGTTGGTTGCGGCTAACAATGATAACATACTTGCTGAGAGAGTGGCCAGAGCATTTTGTATGTATGTTTTGGGACAATTTTTCTTTTCGAATGCCAAAAACTATATTGATGCTGAATAATTAGATGCTTTTGAGGATCTTAATGCAGTTGGAAATTATGATTAGGGTGGTGGTGCTTTTGCGAAATTGTATTCGAGACTCGGTGCATCTGGCAGGGGACAAAAGTCACTAGCCGGACCCTTCCAAATACTAGCGGTAAATTTCTTAATTCTATTTATACTTCCTTTAAATGTTTATTTGTTAGTAATTTATTTATTTGGTTGGTTGTATTGACGGAGTAGTTTTGGGGGTACGAATATCTGGGCATATGTCGACTAAAGAACCCAACGAGTGATAGTGAAACAGTGTGGCCTAGAAGCTTTCAGCGGAAAAGTACAAGAAAAAAGAGTATTGATATTGTTCGCTCTAGGACTTGTCTTAATCAGCTGACTGTAGACGATGTGACCTGACGACCGTGGGATTCCGCCATCTTAGTCCTTGATGCTGATGTTGTACGGAAAGCATCGGAGATCTCATACAAAAGGGTTATATTTTCTTGGCTAGGCATTGAGAGTTGATAATTTTTTTTAATAACAATGTTCTTTATTTTCTTGGATTTTTGTATAGTTATTTTCTTTATTTTTTTATAGTTATTTTATTTGCATAGCATAACGTGTACCTCGGAGAATGGTGTTGGAGGAAAAACCATCATAATTTTGACGTTCCTAGGAACCCACCTACTCGTATTGCCAACCTCAACAATGATGAAGCAAATCAGCTGAAGGAAAGCAATTTGGTCGATGCAACCGAATTGTTACGTATGATTTGTATACTGAGTATTGGAGACATGTGACTAACTTGCAAAAATATGCCACCAAATTCGATTGGGAGGTCGAAACATCGGGTATGCTGGTGACCGTATTAAACACAACATTGAAGAACCTGATGAACATGTACCCATTCCGCCTCAAAGAAATTATCATACTAAGTATACCGTAAACTTTATTTTTTTTAAGTACATAAAAATATGTGATAATATGATTTATTTATTTTTTCATAACAGATCGAAGCTTATGATCTGGTTCAACAATATGCCGATTTTACGCAAGAGTTTCGTAAGTTTACATTAAATGAAACGAAGAAGAAGATGGAGTTTATCATGGCAAAAGATAAAGAAATACGGGGACTACAAAACACAACAACAATTTGGAGTTACAACTGGCCTATTTTCGTACGCAACAACCACCCCTTGGCTTTAGTACTTTTTCTCAAACTATGCCACCAAAAATATGGAATACAATGGCTCAGGGATCATCATCAACAATTCTATCAGTTAATTACACATCGAGAACATCTTTGCCTCCTTTTATGCCATCACGATCGGCGCCTGGGAATCAAGATACAGATGGCTAGTCATTCGTTTGCATTGTATTGTCATTTGAATAGACATTTATTATTTATTATTTATCTTTTATCTGATTGGAATTGTCATTTCAAAAGACTTTTCTTATATTAGCTTTGTCTTTTATCTGTTTTGTGTTGTCATCTCAAAAGATATTTTTAATCTTTGCTTTGTCTTTTATATCTGCTTTGTATTGTCATTTCAAAAAATATTTTTAATTTTTCTTTGTCTTTTATCTGCTTGGTATTGTCATCTCAACCAACACTTCTTATGTTTGATGCATCTATTCACCCTACTTGGCTTTTGTCTCAATATACCTATAAATTGAACACTCGATTCCCCAATTATACAAACCAAAACTGCAAACATCAACAACCAATGGCATATTGTGAGAATAACACTAACTATTATGCTTCATGTTCTTCCCTTCCTCATACTCCTCCTTCTTCTTCTTCTTCTTCATCTGGTGACGATGATAATAATATTTTGTACTCATCAGGCGAAGATTTAGTTGTATTGAGCCACAATAACCAAGCAGTCACTTTAGGATTGATCGTTTCAAGTATGAACTGGCCTCATACTCGTATCCAAATACCAAGATAACGTGAGACTGGTGCAATACTTCTCTAGAAAGATTACTTTTGTAGAAACCCTATGTTTCCACCTAATGTATTTCGTAGAAGATTTAAAATACGGTGAGAATTGTTCAACCGTATATTGGGAGATTTCGAAGCTATAAATAATTATTTTATTTAAAAAAAGATGCTTGTGGCATTCCTGGATTAACCCCTCATCAGAAAGTTACAGCAGCATTACGAATGTTAGCTTATGGGTGTGCGGCCGATGCAATAGATAAGTACTTATGCATTGGAGAAACCACTATTTTGGAAATAACTCGTAGGTTATGTAAGACGATTTTGCATTTGTATGAGAAAGAATATTTGCGCACATCAACTGAGCATGATGTTGAACTATTGCTTAAGGAGAACAAAGATAGGGGATTTCCAGGGATGTTGAGTAGTGTAGATTGCATGCATTAGAAATGGGATAAATGTCCATCGGAGGAATCAGAGGCTTACACTGCGTACAAAGGGGGCGAAAGTATTGTGTTGGAGGCAGTAGTGTCATATGATCTATGGTTTTGGTATGCCCAGTTCAAACAATGATATTAATATGATGAACCGTTCTTATATTTTTTAAAATCTTATCAACGGGAAAGCACCACCAGTGAACTTTGTGGTAAACATACATCCATATGATATGGGATATTATCTTGGTGATGGCATATACCCAGAGATTTCTACTATTGTGATGTCTATTAAACATCCGGATTCCAAGAAAAAATAAAAAAATTCAGCAACGCAAGAGGGTTTCCGAAAATTTGTAGAGCGAGGCTTTGGTGTACTGCAAAATCAATCTTCCATCGTCAAACAACCTGCAAGAATGTGGAATCCAGACGTGCTTGCATATATCATGAAAACTGTTATTATTTTACATAATTTGATAGTGGAGGATGAGCGTCTACCCGGTGATTGACCACATGAATATGATCAACGACGCAACCATGCACCGGTAAATATATCGAGACAACATAGTGTTGAATTTTCAAGAATGAGAGTTGAGCAACGCCGGCGTTCAGTACACAACAAAGATATGCATATTTATTTGCGAACTGACTTGATCGAACACTTATGGTCAGATTTTGGAAACGAATAACATTTTCGAAATCATGCAGACAGGTTTTGTGGGTATATCTCTTGTAAACCCTCCCGAGACACCACTCGGACGCTAGGGGTACCTAGGGGTTTAAAGGCTTGCTGCACATCCTAAGTGCAGCCGCAATGCCTGCGAAAGTGAGTTTAAGATTAATTTTTAGCTCTTGTATTATCAATATGCTTACTATATTGTAAAAGATAGATGATTCATTGGAACTCAACGGATATGTTTTTATAAAAAATTACTTTTAATCATAATACTGATTTTAAAGTTAGTATGTTGTAGGAAAGACTACCAAATTAAAGTAAAATGAATAAAATGGCAAACAAGTTGAATTTGATGGGTGTTATCAGTTTCTAAAGACAAAGTTTCATGACCAACTTATATTCATGAAAAACCATACATTTGAAGTTGATTCCGATGAAAATTAGGTTTGATAATAATAGGTTTTGTGAATACATCTCTTTGTAAACTCTCACGAGACACAACTTGTTAACCAGGGTCGCTTGGTGGTTTAAAGGTTTGTTTACACATGCTAAGTGTAATCGTGTTCCCTACAAAAGTGAACTTTCGTTATTTGTACTTGCACCGGCGCAATCTATTTTGTAATGAATAAATTAACGGAAGTATCATAAATAACCAATATCACTTATTCAGAACAACAATACTTCAGTAGATGTTAAGATATCTTATTTTCACAGGAGTCGTGGTTGCACTAAGCACGTGCAATAAGCCTTTAAACCATTAGGTGGCCCCAACGGACGAGTTATATTTTGTGAGAGTTTACAAAGAGATATACCCACAAAACCTATAATCAAACCTTGAACAAGTGGTATGACGCCCTGGATGACGATCTAAACATCTTCGAAGAACAATCAACACAAAAAGGTTGTATTTTTCCATCACCCTTAGGATCTCGAAATGAGGTTGGTACCTGAAATCTGAACCTTTCCATCTTCTCTATTCCTCCAGAGATCTGGCAACAACTTCGTTATCAGTTTCATTCCTAATTCTTCTTTCATTCACCTCAGCGGTTAAATTTGAAAATTTTAGTACTGCCCTACCTATTTCCTGAAATCGAAAAAAAAGGTCTGCTATGTTCCGGTTATTGGGGTTACCGTTTTCATTACAGAAGTTAGCATGGATATGTTCTAACCATTCTATGCTCATTGAATCATTCATCCGACGTTCATGACCCCTTGCTGGATAATATAATACTAAGTTTCGACAAAGAGATAAATCTTCCTCTATGGTAAAATTATCGGCATTGATACTAAAATTATGGTAAGCTATAATTCTCTCAATTAGGTTATTTGAAGTGTGGAAAGGGTGGTTTCGAAATGGGAACAAATGGGTATATATAAGACCTTTTTTGAATGGAAATAATTCTTCAAATTTCAATAAAAGATTAAAGCATGATATTTGAAGAAGTGACGACTATGTTCTGTTCCATCCTAGTGGGTAATTAATAAAGTCTATTCAATGGATGCCTAGAAAGACTATGGACGCCTAATTATGAAAGGTGTTTGCTCCGCCTGCAACGACTAAAACATGATATAGAAATAAGTGACGAGTATCTTTTTTTCAAGACTGGTGGATCCATTATAACAGTCAATTCAGTAGGATCCAATGTTTTAATTATTTACTTTGTCAATCTTAAAAATTTAAACAATCTCACTTGCCAACTCATGTGGGAGACGAGTAGATAGGCTAATATTTACAGTGTCTAATTTTTTATCGTGTTATCATTTTGGCGTGTGCAATACATCAGTTAATAAAAACCAACATCAATTATTCAATGATCTCTTTTTACATAAATATCCTTTGATGTTAATGCGAAAAAAAGAGTCGTTGGTTTAAGTTTTCATCTAACTTAATAATTACTCGAAATTTAAAGTTTTTATTAATTCAAACAACAGGTACATTGGAAGTTCATTAATATTTAAAATAACACTATTAGTTCAAAACTAAACTGGAAATTAAAATACTAAACTGGAAATTTTAACCTCTAATTACAATTCAGAGAAATCAAAATACAAATCCTAAAAGTAGAAACTAAAACTGTCAATCCCTTAATAATCATAATAATTAAGGTTTCAGCTAATCCGAGAACGCTTTAAGCTTGACTTCTCCTTCTCTGCAAAACGTCTTCCTTTCTAAGTTTGATGTACTCTTTTGTTACGGCATCCAACCCGGAGAAATCCATCATCATTATGCGAAACTCGTCGTCTGCTTCTTTCTTTGTGTCAGGTTTTTCTTTCCTATCTTATTTTGCCGCAAACTTTGTCGAAGAATCAGCTAGTTTTGCTGCAAACTCGGATTCTCTCTGCGACATCTTTATTTTTGTTTGTTCTCTGTAATTGGTATTGAAGTTTTGTTTTTCTTTAATAATTATTTCCATCATTTCCTCTTGGCCACTGGATTTTGCTCTCCCTGTTTTCTTCAGTCGTTTCGCCTCTTACTTTCCCGTATGATGGCTATATGTGTTAGGTATATCTTCTGTATCTTCATCGCCACTGGAATGGTTTTGACTTGTTTCCTGTCTTTCCTGGTCTTCCTCGCCACTCTCAGAATCTTCCTCAGCTTGTGATGAATCGAAACAACTTTCGGTCGTCGTAAATATTTGATATTTTCTAACATAATTGCGTATCACTCTTCATGCTTAAATTTTTTGCCACCATTAGCTTCCTTACTTCTTCAATCTGTTATTTTTTTTAAAAAAAATTAGTGGACGATATACGATTCAGAATAATTATGTACGGAACAAAAATTAAACGAGTACTTACCTTTGTTTCGGGGCTCCATCCAGTATGGTGTTCACGTTCTACTTCCGCCTCTTTTGCAGAGTAAAGCGCCATATTTTTACTTATTCCTTGAAATCGTTTCTGAATGGAGGTCCAAGTGTGCTCCGACATTATAGGTACGACTTCTTTCATCCCAACTAAGATGCGAGACCATAATTTTTCTTCTGATTGATCGAATCCAACACTAAAATTTTGAGATATTAATAAATGAATTCTAAACATCGTTACATCTTCAAATGTAGAAAAATTTGGACTCGCGGTTTTGGTGCCATAATTCTAACTGGTTTGAAAGACAAATATATGAAACTAGAGAATTTTTTCTTGTACACAAATCAAATGAAATGGGTGAATAGTAGATGAAATGCTCAACCAATTCATATATATATATATATATATGTAGTACAAAAAGATAGTCGTTACAACGGTAAGAATCTCAAAAGAAAATAACGGTAACAATCTCAACGGTAAATATTACAAGAGACGGTCATGTACACCACCGCCCCCCACACACAGGCGTAAAATAGGTGAACGCCCATACACAAACGTAAAACTGGTGAGCTCCTACATCAGGCATACGTTTAGTTAACGCCTACGTCGAGCGTAAGTTTCGTTAACGCCGCATCACCAAGCGCACGCGAAGTGTGCGTCCAATGTGGTGTGTGTTTATGTGAATGCCTACACAGGCGTGATTCTGAGTTACGTCTGATTCATGAGACACACTGCTACCTTCACGTCTGACACGAGACGCGCGTAAATTTTACGCCTGTCACGAAACTCACTGTTACCTTCACGTTCCACCAAATTCGATTTTGGTCCAGCTTTCGGATCACTTTTGATCTCAAACATTAAAAAGTCTGGACTATAACCCAAATATAACCCTCCACTGTGATTGGTTTTGGACCAATCAAAAAATATATTTATATTTTGTTTAGGTTTTACCCGCCCCGTAGATGCTTTAAAAACTCCCCTTGGTTAACTTTCTCTTTGATCCTCCCACTGTAGAATCATTCATCATTTTCATTCTTCTTGATGGTTTCTGATAAAGTAATGTAAAGTATTAAATTCTTTTTCTTGCTGTTATTCTAGAATGTGCTTGATCAATTGAGTGTTGAATTGAATGACAAATAAGAAGAGAAGTATCTTCTTATATAGAAGTAGAGTGTGGTCCAGGTTCAACTCAAAATCAATGTACGGACAAGGGATTTTTGCGTTACCCGTGGAAATATGTTAATTTCACTCGATAACACTGCTTCTGGGTCCCAATCATCCACTCGGGAATCCCTTACCCAACAACAAAATTATTAAGTACAAACATTGCTCTACCTATTAAAAATACACGAGAAAATACAAAATCGTCTCTCTGACATCGCCCCCCACCTTCTTCTACATATTCATTGAGAGGGCACCAAACGACCAAAGTAATGGGAGTCATTTTATTCTATTGCTTTATTTTTTTGTTTTAACCAAAAAAATTTCTCAAAATTCTGTTGATGACTTCGCGATTATTGAAATCGTTTTTCTCTTTCTAATCCATTGGTGGATCTATCTAATCATATTTTTTAAATTAGTGCTCTTTATCTTTACCAATATCTCAACTTCCCTAATTGTGAGCTTTAAGTGCAAAGAGTCTAATTAGAGCAGTAGACTGACTAATTAATTCATTTTTTAAATAAGAATCAAATAATGCATAAAACTTAAAAAGAAAATGAATTATTTAGAGAGCTCATAAAGATGACTAGGATTATATATCAATCGACCACCCACCGAATCAAGTCAAACCGATAAAACATCCAATGTCGCTACAAAAAAAACATGAACTCAGTGACAAAATTTTGTATCCAAGAATAATTTGTAGTAATCTTTTCGGCTCTCGCAGACGATCCGAATCAATTCGTAATCAGTTTGATTATTAAATTGACCTACTAAAGATTGGTTAGTCAACTGCATTTAAAATAAATAAACCGAGATATCACCTTTCGGGTTGTATATGATACCGGTTAAATTACTAAACCGAACCGAACCACACCGTTAAAAGTAAAACCAAACCAAACCAAACTATTTATGTAACGATATGGGACAGTTCTAAAAATGTGTAAACCGGTCTTAGTGGTTTAGCATAAAAATGAACCGATACACCGTTGGTAAAATTGTTAATTTATAATCATTGATATAATCTCTAACACTTAATCTAGACCATTCATTTTACTCATATCTATTCTTCTCATTAATTCTTGAATTTCTAATATTCTTCGTTTTGTTGGCATAGTTGTCATACAATTAAAGACTATGTTTTGTTGCTAAAGAAGTTTTGTTTCTTTTAATGTAATAGAAAGCAACTTTTAATGTAATATAAATTTTTTCTATAACTTGCACTGAAGTTACCTGGAACAGACAGAATTGTCGATTTTCCAAAACCGACGATTTGGAACCGAACCGAGATGGTTTGGTTCAAAACCGAACCGTTATTAAATGGTGTGGAACGGTTTCAGAAATAGGAAAACTGAGTCTTATGGTTCCAGTCCTGGTTTAGGAAAAAACCGAACTGAACTGTACCATATACAGTCCTAATCACCTTTTTACTTAGATTCTTTTGGTTTCGGTTTCTCACCGGTACCTAAAAGTAATTTTATAATATATCTTTTATCCAAAAAAGTTATATCAGCTGATATAAATCAAATTTGGATTCAACAAATCTTTTATTTGCAACAAGGAGGGTTAACCACCTAGTTTTCTAATATAAATCATAAGTACCCATACCCATGGTTAAGCCGATGTTGGCGTTGCTGCACGACAAAAAAATCTCGCTCAACTTAGCACGAAATTACGGTGATAGCTTCTTTTCCATTATTTTACAATTTTACCACTATATTATGGCAGGTGTCTATTATGTAACTAGCCTAAATAATACATACACCCAGTATTTTGTGTCCATATTATCCTACACACTTTCGAATCTCAATGTTAAATAAGACAAACGAGCGAAGCTCCAACGACGGCCAAACAATTGGCGATTCATTAAGGATAAAAGGGACAATGATTAAATTTATGAGCGCATAAGACACAATGCAATGCAAAATGGGTCAGTTTGGTTTTGTAACTGTCTCCCCATTCTATCAAGCTTGGGTTATTGTTACTTATAAAACTTCAAATATTATTAGAATCATACCTAGTTGTTGTACAAATACGGGAATGGTCATATGCATACACGTGATTATGTATTGGTTTTGTACATATTCACCATGGTTTTCAACTTAGTTTATTTCCTGCGGTATTTGAGGTTCCAATTAGACTAATAATAATATTTTCTATTTTCTTGGTTAAACTAATTTGTTATGACTAGAAGTCTGTACTTATTCATGCACATGTGAGAAAAAAAAAAACTAATCGTTAAATTTCCTTAAATAAGGTTTATGAAGTGAGATCATCTGCTTTTGAATGGCTTAAGATCGATTTTTGTCTGAAACATGTTCGTGCGAATAATGTTATTAGGAGTATATACTCAGTGAATTTTGACTGTAAAAGTATGACTTGATTCAGAAATCATAGTGAGAAGTGAACAATAATGTGATTACATTTACCCCAATATGTTTAGCTGACAATTCACTTTCCACATAGAATTATAACTAAGAACTTAAGATTTGAACTAAGATCTTGTCTCATAGTCTAACCATACATTGTTGCCTACTTTGAGATGGAGAAGTTACTTCATTTATTATGCATTTCTAAAAGACAGCGCCTGTGATAAGCTGACAACAGGTAAGGTTCTTCTTGATTAGTTCTACAGTTCTACTACATAAAAATTACCTTCGAATCTCTAGGTATGCAATGAACTTTAGGATTTGATTCTTAACTGTAAGATTCACATCTTAGAAAAGATCGTATCAATTTTTTGATCCGATAAATGACATGATCTTGTCTGAAACACTAGCCCAACTTCCATATAAGCCTTCGCTTTTCTTATTACTTGTAACCCATGGTTTTACTAACATAACCCACTTGACTTTGGTCAATTGGTATTGACCAAAAATAATAAAGGGCTCGGACTAATAGATAGCAAGATAGGACAAGACCTACCGACTAGGAAAACACTATCTATATTTAATTTTTCTCGTTGTTGATACCGGCAAGATCCATCCATATGATGTCTGCTGGTTGGTAGTGAGAGGACTCTTAATACCTAATGAGATATACCCCCTTTCAAGAGATCCCCCAGGAAAAAATTGAGAGACCTTTTCTCAGAAATGTGAGCTTTCCTCCTTGAACGAGATTACACAAATTAATCCCGAGACTACAACTTAGTTAGTCGAGTTACTTTATTATCCCTAGGCCTATTATCCCGATCCCGAGCCCGATTCGTATGACTCCAAGCAAAGAACCGAGCTGCATCCAAAGATGAAATTTTCGTTCATTATTTGGCATGGGATGCTGTTCCGTCGTTCAATCGACGAGGACTGGATCTCGCCAGCCTCTCCAATAAAGTGGTTTAATCCTCTCGCGGGCGAGTTTATGTTAGATCCTTCCAATCCTAGTTTCTAGGGCGGCGAGAAAGGAGAGCGATATGCATAGACCAAGTGAATAGATATGCATCTCTGTGGATCGCTCGTCGTCCTGATAGGTGGTGGTATCACACCCTTCTCAAAGGAACCTTGACATTTTCAATAGGTCTTTGTTTTACAGCACCAAAAAAGAATTAAACGGTTTTACTTATATGTCTTGGTTGTCAAGTTTAGTTCCAAAACTCGAAGTCGCTTGAGTATTACCGAAGTCAACTTCATTCGGTTGCATTAGGAACATAGAAATATCGCACTATTAGAAAATTTGGTTTTAGTAACTATTTTCTTACCAACTATAGTTGGTGGAATCCTTTACCATCTATTTCTTGCAACTGAAAATTGCCATGGTTGCCAGAAACCTGTAGTCACCAGTTTTCAGCAACTATGGTCGGTGGAAAATCGGGGTCATCACTGGACATATGGATAATCTCCGAAAATCAAGGGTATATTTTATCCCCGCCTCCATCACAAACATTGTAATTTTTTTTATCTCATATATGTATTGTTTCTCTAATGTTGAAGAAGGACCATTATTATTTTGGTACCCCCTTATTTTTCGAGAGAAATCGTAGAACAAATTTTTAACCTCTTATTTTAGAGTATAAACAAATTTACTATAAAATAGTACTTTCAAGTAGGTTCGAGAGATCAATCTCGAACAGGACGAGCCTAAACCGAGAAATGGCCGTTCACGTCCTACTTTGATCACAAAGGTGGAGAAGATTGGGTAGGTCTTAGGGGAGGGAAACAAAGAAGGTTGAGAAAATCTCAGTGTGATGAGTAATTGTAGTGTAAGGAAGAATGGAATATCTCTGGGATGAATCGCTAATTATGTATATCTTGTTATTATCTTGTTATTTTTATCTTTTATAGTTCTGAGAAGATACACTGATTTCTCGTAAGTGGTGAAAGTTAGAGAAGAAGTATAGGAGTAACGACTATGGAGATTGTAGTGGAGTCATGTTCGAAAAGTAAGGAAGACTTGTATGATCACTACTCCTCTTTCTTTCAATTGTCTTGTAACTGTCCCTCTACTTGTTACCTTATTGTTCGTGGATATGTTTCCACAACGCACGATTGCCGTAGACCGCTAGACCAACACCTGATGTAATTTTAGAAAGTGGTAAATAGAGATTCGATTCTCGAACTTGTGAAGGTAATGATTTTAGAAAATATTAGACTTAACCTAAACTAATAAAAATCAGGAAAATACACTAGAGATGATTTTTAGAAAATATGGAAAATACCAGGAATCAGGAATCAGGTAATTCTAACAATCTATGTGATTAATCATGTAATTCTAAAATATGTTTCCTAAAAGAATAATTGTAAATCCTAAGCATGGGACATCAAGAGTAATTAACTAAGCATGACCCATCAAAAGAGAACACAACTATTTAATAAAAACCATTTTTTTTCTAATTTAAATCCATGTAAATAATAATAAAAGAATTATAAATAATTATTAGAAAATAATTAAATCACATAAAATTGAGAAAATACCTTATCCATCATCCCAGTAAATAAACTTACCCCATGGTGAAGAAAACTTGCTCAAAAGTTGATTTCATTGCTCAAAATATTGATTACAAGGTTTAAGAATAGTGCAACAGCTGAACAGATACGTATATAAGTGTCACAGAACAGGGTTCAGCTGTTACAAAGAGCTTTAAGCAACAGAACGTTCAAAACTTAACGCAACAGGAGCAGAGCTGCAACAGTGGAACAGCAACACTTATAAGTGTGGCTGAGTCGTCTTCTTCGGTGATGGTGGATGAAGAACACGCCGGCCGGAGCACCAGCAGGTCACCGGCGGCACCGGAACTTCACCGGATTTCTTCTGAATCGCTCCCTAGGCTTCTGTCTCTCTTTTTCTTCGATTCTTTTGGTTTATATAGGGTCTACAAACCCTAGAGAGAGTTCTAAACCTAATAGAACTCTCTAAAACAACTCGCAAATCCTCTTCCCAATTGAAACAGGAATCCGGCCAAATACATGCTTCTATGGCCCAAATTACTCGGCTCTGATGCTTCTAATAGGTTATACGGACCTTTAATTAACTTGGGTAACTATCAATTTGCGCTGAAACCGCAAAGAAAATCTGATTTGAGTTTTGCTGCCGATGAACTGTTTGCGATGAAGCTTTGACCTGGTCAACTGGGTTTGACTCGGTCAACTGGCTTTGACCGAGTTGACTGGGCTGAGTTGACCCGCTGAGTTGGTCCGATCCAGCCCATCCCGATCCAAGGGTGCCCCAATCCAAAGTGTGGGTGCCTTGATCCATTTTCCCGGGTGCTTTGAACACTTTTTGAGCCAATTTTTCCATAAATCTTTATTCTTCTAATGTACCTACAAAAGCATAAAAACACGTAATAGACACACAATCGAATACTAACTTAGTAGAAATTAAGGTGCAAATTAGACACTAAAATGTGTCTATCAAATACCCAATGAGAATCTCCCATGTGTTGTATTTGATATCTCGTAAAATGATAGTGAAGTCATGAACCACTATTGTTTTGGTTAAGTCAAGTCAAGCCAAATGACTTGCTAAGTCAGTGAGGCAAGTCGCGCAACTCACTGAATTGGTAATCAGACTGATTAATGTCGATTCTGTTAAGTTTAGTGGTCATACACTAACTTTGAAATAACATGATTTTAATGGCCAAATCTTAGAAGTGACTTGGCGTAAGTCTGGAAGATGTTCGAGGCCAGTATTTGTAAAGAGAATTTTTAAGCAAGAAGGCTTATTAAATAACCATATAAGATTGTCATTAGGACAATACTGAAAAAAATGACGCATTTCTAAGGGAAGCAACTAGCAAGGCTAGCACTAGTTTCTTAGCGCAAATGGTAATGTTATTAAGGAAGCTATCTTTTTATCCGCAAAGGATAAAATGCTACTAAGGAGGATAGCACTTTTAGCGCAGAGGTTAGGACGCTGATAAGCCTAAGAGAGCTAGCGTTCTTGCGCCAAGGCCAAGTCCAAGACGCTTACTATGTCAGAGGAATTAGCGCCAGTAGTCAAGGAGGCTAGTGCCAAAAGTCAAGGAAGCTAGATAGGTAAATGAAACTAGCGTAGCTAAGAAGCTAGAAAGATAGCGCTTCTGGCATGCTTAGGCAAGGAAGCTAGCTTCCAATACGCTAATACGGTTGGGACGCTTCTTGCTAGCCTAGGGCACTTGTTCTAAGGACGCTTGTGCCGAGAACGTTGTGGCCAACACGCTGTGGCAAAGACGCTTGCCAAGGGAATTGTTGGCTGATAACGCTGCACCAAGGATGTTGTGGCAAGGAACTTGTGGCTGGGACGTTGCTAGATCTAGGACGCTAGCGGCAATGCGCTTGCTAGCCAAGAGGCCAGCGTCCAATATGGTTAGGTTGGGAGGTTCCTTGACCGAAGAAGTTAGCGCCTTTAGCGCTATGACAAGGAGCCATCGCCAATGTGGTGCTAAGCCAGGAGGCTAGTGCCATCCTGGCCCTAATGCAAGAAATGGCTAGGGTTAGCCTAGTTCAGAGGCACAATGCGTCTTTGAGGGAAGTGCTAAAGTTGCATATTTTAGGCTTATGACAACAATTTGTGATGTGTTTCGTTGTGAACAAGGTGTTAAGCTAGAATGTATTTTGGGGATTGAGCGTTAACTACTCCCAGATTTGATAGATGTTATTTGAAACATCGATGCGCATTCGAGGCAAGTTCAAGGAATTCAACTGTGGAATTTCATGCGACTTGAGACTATTTCTATATGGCATAAATATTGTGAATATTAAGGAGGCTGCAAGGCCAATTTATAATGCTTCTAGTTGTTCAGAGAATCTGTATTCTTAATTCGCTTGCAGAATATATAAGTAGAAATACAGTATTTTGCATTTTAGTACAAAGATAGAAATATGTGCATAAGTATGCACATATACTTTTATTTTCCTGCTGCTAGGATGAGGGTAATTTTATAATTCTAGACCTTGTCAAAAACTCACCATCTACATTAAGTCCCCTGCTTAGTGAGGAACAATAATGTTGCACAGTAAGCACTATATGGTGACAGTATGCTTATAATAACTTTATATGCATAATTAAAATTTTAAGAATAGAAGAAGATATACTTATCTTTACTGAGATTGAGGTATGTACCCCCTTAGCGTGAATCTTGGATAGGATCAGTAGGTGGCCACGTTCTCGCCAGGAATGTTAGCTTGCGCTGAGTAGAGAGAGACATTGCCGGCACTGGGTGTTCTCTTATTTAGTTTCCTAATCTAATAGGGATTCCCAGGAGTAACACCGATATTTATATATATGTGATCTTCCTTTCACGACATTATCACTTCTTATTATTATTATTATTATTTTGAGTAAGTAAGGACTGAAGCCGTATCTGAGTTTGCATTGCTTATTAAAGACACAATCCCGAGTACGCATCATTGGATGGATACACTTCCTCGAGCATACATTGTTGATCAGGGACGCTTCCTGAGGTGAACTTCACAGCTAAATCTTGCGTCTACTTTCATGCTTCTGCGAGGTAAACATCGACTGCTTCTTATCTTTTTTGTGAATCATCAATTTAGATAAACTAGGATTTTTCAACCGTAATCCCATTATCCTGTAGAGCTAGGGTTTCCAAAAAAAATTCACATATCATATGCACAGATATATATATACTTTGATAACACTAGGATATTATTTATTATTTTTACTAAACCCTAGTTTCGTCGTTGTTCTTCTGGAATAGAGTGATCTTCAAAAATAGCAGTGATAATATCAGTAAGTTTGATTTCGATAAACCAAAGTCTTTGATAACCCTTCTTTTATTTTGTGCTGAAATTTCCGTCTTGTTATTTATGTCTTTAAACAGATAATGACAGTTCCTGGTCGAAATCGTAATTCTGATTCTTCAAGTAAGCAACTGGATTATAAAGGTAAAATGATGAAGGTGACTTCTCCTCAGTAAGTACATTCCAAAATCAACCATTGTTTGAAAACAACCCACAAATGTGCTCTGAATCTCACATTTGCGATTAATGCTGAAGAAGAAGCAAGACGCAGAGAGTAGTCAGAAAAGAGGAAGACCGAGGATGAGAAACTTACAACTTTTATAGAGAAGCGACGTCTCCGGGCGATTGCAAAAAGGGAAAAATATGAGAAGATAGAACGAGGTGTTTGTCCTTATGGCATAACCCCATATTCTGATACGGATGCATATCCTTCTGAGGAGGATCATGATACTCATGTGGAATATGAGTCTGAGTCATTCTCAGAGACTGAGGCTGATCGTGAAGCTGAGCATGCTGATTCCTAGGACGACATGCAGGTGGGTTCTAATAACCCTGCTGATGATGAGGATACCGAAGAAGACTCGGAGGAAGGGTTCCAAAGGAAGACTCTGAAGTAAAGGACCTCGAAGAGGATTCCGAAGAAGATTCTGAAGAAGACCTAGAAGAAGAATGTAGTTATGATGAGGAGGGTGATGATGAATACAACTCTGACTCGGGCTCCGAGTCTTCTGATTGAGTTTATCTTAGTTACTTTGTCGTAGCTTTTAATACTTATGTGTTTCGTAGACATATTCTTAGATATTTTATGTGTGGCCGTTATGATGGAACCATACCTTTCTTTTAGTGATTTGCATAAATTTACATCAATGTCTTCATTTCTTGGAATAAATGAACGAATGACTTTTATTGAAAATTCCGTCAATTTTCGTCATAAAAATTTCAGAAGTATAGTGCTCGGGAAAAACGTCATAGAATCTTCATACGACCTCCTTTTTGGATGATTGACCCCTCTATATTCATTAAAAAACAATTTTATACATTATTATTGGAATAAATCTAGGTTTTGAGCTTGCTTGGGGCGTCAAAACGACCCAACAGTAGAATTCAAGAAGTATCTAGGAAAATTCTGACAGTTTTTAGACCCGATATCGCTAGCTGTTTTGGCCATACTCTTAGATCGTTTATCCGATTGATGTCCTCTTTTAAAATGTTGTAATAGAGATATATACAAAAAAATTGACATAAGGCTCATACCTAGATTCTTCACCAATAGTCGTCAACTTCAGAATTTCCAGGAGGAAATGTAATTTGCTTTTGATGTGTTTTTTTGAAACATCTTGTAATGCTCCAACTCATGTAATTCCTAAAATATTACTTTGTAAGTGAATGTTTATGATGTTTATGATTATATATAATGAATTTTGTGGTTCATGTTTAAAATTTTGTGTTTGGAGTTGTTCTGTCCTAATACGTCTGTAACCCCTCTACTTTTAAGGGAGACGGTTCAAGGAGTAAAGACGAAATAACTAACAAGAGGAAGGAGGTTACCAGGAATCATAGTGTTGATATCATTTCCTATTCCATTCCAAAATCATGAGATGAGATTTACTTGATGCATGATAGGATTTTAATTTATACACTGCAAGAGCACGGCTGTCGATGAGACAATATGCAAGCATGTTCCACAGGGACTTTGAAATTGCAATTTCTAACCTTTAATTAAATGATGTGCTAATGAAAAATTGATTTTGATAAAATAAAAATTCTAAATATACTAAAAACGATTTACTAATGAAAGAAAAACCTAAGACTCGAGATTTCATCACAATTATGCTTACTAGATGTTTACAACCTTTTCCTATAATTTTCTCAGATTAATACGCAAGACGACTGAGGACAATTATTTGCAACTTGGAAAATATATATTTTTAAATCAATTAGTTTTTCTCAAAAGATTAATAATTTTCTCCACTATAATATATTTATCTCTGAAAAAGAATATTTAAAAACAATTATCTAAGCATTAACGGACACATGAAGAAATTATTATCATTTTAATCAAGAAATAGGACCAAGAAAATAATTATAAGAAAATAGTTATAACATGCTAGCAATTAATAGACATATTTATATGACTTATTTGAGCTCATATCTATATTGCTTTTTCTCTATTGTTGTACTAATATTTTGATTTTCTATATTTTTAGGTATTTTTGCGGAATAATTGATCGTGGAAAAATTGGCTCAAATATGATAAAGACACCCAAAAAATTATTAAATGCACCCTCACAATATAAAAGGGCACCCCAATGGATAAAGACACCCAATTCTTGGTTAAGAGCAACCACTTTCTTTTAAATTCAAAAAGAATTGACGGGAATTTTCACCTTCTTTTCTGATCGAGCTGGCATCGTGTTTTGGATGAGAACTATTAGGAATTAAAACAAAAATATATTCTTGCCTAATTATAAGGAATTGTACGAGTTTGGGAAGCTAGAGAAATCAACAATTCACGTGAAATATATTCTCACAAGATCACGTTACCATTCTCGCAAAACATATTTTGGGATTTCTTTCCTATCTTAACTGATCTTTTTTCTATATTATTCGAAGTTTGTTTGATAACCAACGCAACGCCATCTTGATCGAATGTTTATTTCAGAGGAAAAACAAATCGGAAGAAAGAAAATATTTTCTTTCCGATTAGAGAAGATCGTGAGAAGATTTGAGCAATTATTGAGAAGATTTGGAAGATTGGGTTGGTGTAGTATAAATAGAGGAGTATAGGATCAACTCGAGGGGGGGCTAGCTCTGCCAAATACAAAAAATATCAAAATCAGAAAAAAAAAATCATGATCGTGATGAGGAAGATGAAGAAATCGTTGCTAAAAGGTTGAAGATTCCGTGGCCAAAAGGTTCAGGATTCTGTTGCTAAAGCTTTTAATCTTTGCAACATTTATCTTCAGGTTGTAACACTTACTTTGTAACAGCGAGTCTGTAACGCCAATACACCGTTGCAAACTCGTTGCTTTTATTATTCTCTCTTGTTTTCATCTTTTAGACACTTTTTGAGCCATGTATCAATATTTGAGGGTGTTTTGAGCGTGATGAGATAAACATCATCATTGGGACAATGGAGGAAGCTATTTTTCACAATTGTTTGGTAACTATATTTAATTTTTTTATGACTTTTGTATTAATTTAAATTGAATTATGATTTTTACTAGTTAGGTGTTATTTTGTTTGATGGTGTATGCTTAGTCTAGTACTTTTGAAGCGCCATGCTTATACTTTACATATACACCCCGTTCGGTTCAAGGAATTGAAAGTTAGGTAATCCAATTCCTAGGGAATGCGCCCAATTACTTGAACCAAATGGGACAAATCAACTCTATGTAATTAAGATTTTTGATTCCTAGGAATCCGATTCCCTCCAAAATAATAGATTTTCATTGCACTAGTCCAATAGTGCAATTGAATTGGATTCCGAGGTAAAAACAAAAGTAATTGAATTACCTCAACCAAACACAAATTTTTTGGATTTGAATTCAGTTCCTTAGAATTCAAATTCCAAGAATTGGATTACCCATAATAAATTCCTAGGATTTCAATTCTTCCAACCGAACGGGGTGCTAATGTTTTAAGAATCTACCTTTGACAAAGAATCAGAGTCAATATTTCTATTAATTGAGCTATAATTGTCTACAATTAATATTTGAACCACATGAATATGAAGTTTGGAGGAATCCCGAGTCCCAGTTCTTGTAATATTATTATCATCTTTTGTATATTTGTTAGATTAAAATTAGAATTAGGTCTAAAATCAATCTCAACGAGTCCTAGTGAACGATCTTTCTTACCACTGTCTACAGAATCACATCAGTTTTTGGCGCCGCCGACGCGGACTTGATTTTAGGTTAGGATTTAAGATTTATTTTTGGTTTTAGGTTTTTTGTTAATTAGATTTATTATGATTTATTTTATTTTTATTTTCTCTTTTATGTTTTACTTGGGTATTTTTCTTGTTTTTGTTGTGCAGGTAATATTCTACATTTATTGTGGAAATTGACTACCAAAAATGTACGTAATTGCTTGTGGGGAAAAAAAAATTGAAGGATATTTGGGGAAAAATGGGTGAGCAGGTGACAATTTGTCAATCCGTAAAACATTTGTTATGTTAAAGCACTTTAGATTCGAGAGATCAATCTGTACAATCCTGGCCTAAACCAAGCAATGGCCTTTCCAGTCTTGCTTCAGTCAAAAAATGAGAAGGAGAAGGGTTGATCTTAGGGAGGGAAGCGAGAAAAGAATAAGGTCAGAGTGAATAGCTATGAACAATTGGATATCCGAGTTCTTTAGTGTTCGACTAGGAAATTCAGAATTGCTATGTTGTTCAGACTTTCTTAAAAACTTCTATCTCCCTGTTCAATTTGTTGAACATCTATTTATACCATAGCTATTGTAACCACTCAACTTTTTTTCTGGAAGAAACTGTCGATGGTTGAGTAGTGGTGAAGTGGAGAAGGTGTTTACAAATGCTCTCCACTTTGATAAGGGTTGAATAGTCAGTTACTCAACCTCCCACTCCTCTACTCAATTGTTATCGACCTTTCCAGAACTTCTCTTTAATGGGAGTACTGCTGCACCACATGTCGTAGACCTCCAAAACCCTAGTTAATATCCCCCCATTTGTGACATTTGATGTCTCGTGTATATTGTAGTATTAAGCACTACTGACGTTAAGTCAATTGAGACCTTCTCAATGGGTCTCTTGACTGAAGATTCGTCCTTCTTGACTAGACGATGAGTCTGTCTTGCTTGACTTGACTAGTGTGTCTAGCAGAATAAAATAAATGTGTCTTGCTTGACTAGATGATGAGTCTAGCAGACTAAAATAAAATAAATGTTTCCTGCTTGACTAGCTGAGGAGTCTAGCAGGCTAGAATAAAATAAATATGTATTTATTTATGTATTAGGAGCAGCGTGTCCCTCTTAGTCAATTTTGCATCGACGTGTTTATTTTGTAAAAATAGGTGTATACTGCTGAGCATGAAAAATTGTATGTGAAGCCTTATACGAAAGATATACATGAGAGGGGCCTAGTGTGTCTTAGGATTTATCAAACCCTAATTTATTTACGTGAGGAAGGAGAGGGTTTGTCAACCTTAATTTGTTCACGTGAGCATAAGAGGGAGGGGCACCCAATGGTTTTCATGTGAAAAAAAGGGAGAGTGCCTATTGTTGTTCACGTAAAAGAGATGGAGAGTACCCAATATTGGTTCTTACGCCCATGGGAGAAGAGGAGCATCAAGTTCTAGTCTTCAAGCAGGAGTTTCACGCTTTGCTTTTTGTACTAGCCTTACATGTTGAGGGTAAAATAGTAATTTCATTAAAATTTGACAAGAAACACAAGTCGTGTGAACTTGGCTTTATTTTGAAGTTTTGTCTTGAAAATAGTCGTGTAGGCTTAGTTGCTTGACTAGCATACACATTGGAAGCAAGAGAGGTATATGTATCTCCTTCTCTTTAAAATTAAAGTTTGAAAGAGTCTTGCCAGAAGACTAAAAGTTCATGTTTTACTCTTGTGCTCAGCCTCGCATGTTGAGGGTAAAAGAGCAAAATTCAGAATTTTTAGAGAGGAGCATGATGTTCATGCTCGGCTTCGACTAGGCGTGCAAGTCTTATATCAAGAAGCAGGACACGTGAGCAAGAGAGCTAGAAAAAAAATTAGGGTTTTAGACTTTTGACACACTTTCGCAAGACTTATAAATGTTGCAAAACCGTTTTCAAACCCTAATTAATTTAAATGACACTTTTTGTCACATTTTTGCAACGCTTTAAGTGTTACTATTTCATCGTCAAACCCTAATTAGGGTTTGGAATACTTTTGGTCACGTTTTTGCAACATTTACAAATATTGTGATTCTTATTTTCAAACCCTAATTAGGTTATGGGAGTTTTAAAATGCTTTTGGCACGTTTATAAGTGTTGCGAAGCACTTTGAAACCCTTTTTCGAATTCTTTTACTCGTTTTGCATTGGTTGTCTCTTTAAGCAAAGGATCCATGCAACTGGGTATGATTTTTTAGCTAGTAGAAGCTATAAAGTAATATTTTATTTAATTTAAGCACAACTTTGGTACTTTTATTAATTAATTAATTAAATAAATATTATATATATATATATATTATTTTAATAGGTTAATATTGCTCAGTTTGAACATAAATATTAACGTAGGTAATTTTTGGGATTCAACTGTGGAATATAACACCCTAAAATAATATTCAAATTGCTCTATACTAGTGTGCAATACATCTAGGAGCCTAAGAGATTTTATGTAAAAATCATAAAACATCTAGGAAACTTGTCGTGTGCGCCAGTGTTGTTCTAATGATTTTGTGTGGTGATGAATATTGATTCAACTCATTAATTTAATCATATATGTTGGCCAGACATATAAAGAGAGGTCAAGGATATGCGCCTGATATAGAGTGGAGATAAGCGCCTACCAGAGAATTCTTTTACAGAATTTTAAAAGTTCAGTATTCCTCAGATCAGAGTCTTGAGAGATAATTTAATATTTTATCCTTGTCAAAAACCCACCATCTACCAGTAATATAACCCAAATTTTATTTTTTAGATTTTTATTTTATAAAATAATTATTAGGAAATTAATATTTTTATTTTGTATATATTTAATTAGATCTTTATTTTATTTTATTTTTTTATTTTATTTTTTGTATATGTAAAAAAACACCGTGCACACACCACTTGCATCGCCAGACTACCGATTCTTAGGAAAACCCGTTGAAAAGTAAGTTGAACCCGTGCCTTGGGCCTTATGGGAGTTACCAGCTGAAATTCCACAAGCCTTAGCCTCGTACCTTTGACCAGTCTTTGACTGTAGGTATATTTTGCTAAGGGAACCGGAGCTTACTTATCTTAGTCGAACTTGCATTTGCACGTACACTATAAAAAAAATGTCGAACTCGTATTACGATAGCCAATACAATGAATATCCGATTGAGTTTCAAAATGGACATTACCCGTACTATGACTATAGAGTGGATAGTACTTGGGACCACTACCAACCTTCTGAAGGTTATGGTTCATACCATGGAGACCCCAATTACTATTCATACACGCATCAGTCATATGAACGGGAAAACGAGTAAAATTCGAGTTTTTTTTCTTTGAAGGATGCCCTCGAGAAGTTGCAAGCTAGTACTATTTATTTCAAAAATTTCATGAAGAGGATGGGAATACTATTCCTTATAGTGATCCAAATACCTCTCTAGAAGAATTACTCAAGTTGTTGCGACCTATTACTCCTTATGAACTTATTATTTCTCTGGAAGAAACACTCAAGAAGTTAGCTGAGAATACAGATAGGTTTGCGTTAAACACGAAAGAAAGAATTGCTCAAAATAATCTTAATTGCCAATACAATGTTTCCACTTTTACCCTTGATAATAATGATGAATATTTACCTAATTTAGAGGACGAGGTTAGAATAAAAGACACTGTTTTTTTAGATAAGGTTCAATTATCTTCATATTATTATGATGATGAGGATACTGTTGATGAGGAAATTGAAATCCGTAGTCATAATAATGAGGAAATTTTCACAATAATTGAGCTTTACGAAAATAATGATGTCTCTAGTTTCGATCCTAATAATATTAATGATTATCACCTATTCAAGAGGAAAGGGATTTAACTAGAGATTCCATTGTTGTAACGGTGAAATATGTTCTCGTTATTATGAAGACGATGATGGTTTAGAGGAACGAGTCTATTCCGAGACTTAGTGTTTTAAAGTCCAACGATTCAGGAACAATAGTCTCAAAAGAAGAAGATAGACTTGTAGAGATCTTAAACGTGAGTGAGACTGCACCTCTTATTTATAACTTAGAAGAAGCAATTGACCATTTTTCAGGAATCTGATGATCTAGAAATTAGAGAAATTGTGACTAGTCTATCTAGAGACACCCAAAATTCTAAGTTTGGAGGTGATTTTCATTCTCCATGTGCTTTACCTTTGACTCTTTTAAAAGTCCCTCGCTTGGGACTTAACGTTTGTGTCTCTACCATTTTAAAAGATAATCTTCAAGAACTGTTTCCCGAACCTAATGTTGTCCAAAAAGAAGTTCATCTGTTAGAGACCCATCCTCAGGTTGATGTGGTCTACCCAGGCGATAATACCAATATTGAATTTGTTTTCCCACCAAATTGTTTTTTCCAATTGTGGGAACGTCTGAATTTCAAATGTGTCAGTTATTAAATTTTGAGACTAAGCCTAATGAACCTAGGAGATTAAAATTGACACACTTGCTTAAGATTGACCACCACCTATATTGTGGTCAATTGTATGAGTCCAATCTAATTAAATTTGAGGATCCACAATTATTCAGGTTACTATTATGTGCTCTACAACCTGACCCTTCTGATTCTACCTATGAGGAAATCCAGCCCATGAAAATATTTTATCTAGACCCTTTTCTAGAACCTTAACCTGAACCGCAACTAAATGTAGTTGTCTTAAACAAAAAACTAGATAAGGTTATGCTCTGTTTGTTTACTTTCCTGCCTGCTGCAGTCACCTTTTATTTGTGTCAACTTTATTTAATTTAGATAACCCACAGTTTTTCCGGCTATTGTTATATGATCGTATGAGGTGACTAGTCCTTTCTTGGTCTGGCTGAATACTTTAAAATTAGCACTTCTTGGGAGGTAACCCATGCTCTTGCGACACGGTAACATCCTTCCTTAACTCTTTTCTTCAATTGGTAACAGTTTTTCCTTGTTCATGCTTTTAGTTTCATCTTTATAACATTGAGGATAATGTTAGGTTTAAGTTTGGGGGTAAGGGAGAAACTTTTAGTGCAATAATAAAACTCCAAAATTTAGAAACTTGTGAACAATTCAGGATGACACTGATCATTCTAAGTTGATAGAAACAAACTTCTTCGCTGTAGGAGTTGAGGGACCCAGCTAAATAGTCTATTCATACAAGGACAAAGCTTAGGTGTTATAAATAACATGATAGTCGTAACCATATCACGTTCTTTTTTTTAACCTTTTGTGTTTCTAAGTGAGTTGGTGGGGCACTAGTATCGCCTTGTTGTCGCTGCTAGGGTGAAGTAGAATGATTGAGATCAAGCCATATTATTTTAATTGAACTTGACCGATGAAAAAAAAAATATACTTGAATAGAAATATGTGTGTGTTCTCCATGTATCCGTCTCCTAAGCAAGCTTGGAACGCAGGATCCATGGGAACTATCATGTAATCTGCTGACAAGAAGCATGCGCTTAGAATCAAAAGATCTAATCATGTTGTCGGGAAAAAAATTAAAATAATAATAATAAATAATGGTAAATATTCAATAAATCGACCGAATGGGCTCTTATATATACCAGCTGAGATGATATTAGAATTAGGATTCAGACTAGTGGGTGCGTATCTCAATCCATCTTGGCATGATGTTCATAAAGATATTCTGGGAAACACCGTTCACCTTAGTCAACATGCGGAAACTTCTATCTCCATATCCATCTTCTTAATCTATTCATGTGATTGTGGTTTGTTAGATTCCGAGTGTCGTGGTCCACTGTACGACTTTGTGAGTAGTGCTTTTTTTTTCTTCTTATATATGAATTTTAGTACGCTTGAGTGAAAACTCGTGTACATCAATTGGACTCATATGTGGTAATGATTCTCATAGCTTAAGAATTTAGTAGCCAACTAAATCGCATGTTTAGTGTCTACCCTCAATCGTTCACGAGTAGCTTGGTTTTGGAGTAAAAGGTTTTGTGGGTATACCTCTTGTAAACCTTCACGATACAAAACTCGTCCACTAGGGACACCTACGGGTTTAAAGGCTTGTTGCACACGCTAAGTACAATCGCGATGCCTGCGACAGTGAGTTAGAATTTTTATTTAATTTTTAGATTAGTTTTCATTTTTGGTTTTGCTCGAGGACTAGCAAATAATAGGTTTGGGGGTATTTGATAGACACATTTATGTGTCTTATTTGAGCTCATATCTATATTGCTTTTTCTCAATTTTTGTACTAATATTTTCATTTTCTATGTTTTTTAGGTATTTTTGCGGAATAAACGATCGTGGAAAAATTAGGTTGAAAAATTATAAAGGCACCCAATTCTTGGTTAAGAGCAACCACTTTCTTTTAAATTCAAAAAGAATTGGCGGGAATTTTTATTTTCTTTTCTGATCGAGCTGGCATCGTGTTTTGGATGAGAACTTTTAGGAATTAAAACAAAAATATATTCTTGCCTAATTATAAGGAATTGTACGAGTTTGGGAAGCTAGAGAAATCAATAATTCACGTGAAATATATTCTCACAAGATCATGTTACCATTCTCGCAAAACATATTATGGGATTTCCTTCATATCTTAATTGATCATGTTTCTATATTATTCGGAGATTGTTTGATAACAAGCAGAACGCCAGCTTGATCGAATGTTTGTTTAAGAGGAAAAACAGATCGGAAGAAAGAAAATATTTTTTTTCCGATAAGAGAAGATCGTGAAAAGATTTGAGCAATTATTGAGAAGATTTGGAAGATTGGGTTAGTGTAGTATAATAGGTGAGTATCGCATCAACTTGGGGGGGGGCGCTGGCTCTGCTAGAGAAAAAAAGAAATCAAAATTAGAAAATAAAATAAATCATGATCATGATGAAGAAGATGAAGAAATCGTTGCTAAAAGGTTGAAGATTCTGTTGCTAAAACTTTTAATCTTTGCAATATTTATCTTCAGTTTGAAACACTTACTTTGTAACAGCGAGTCTGTAACGCTAAAACACTGTTGCAAACTCGTTGTTTTTATTATTTTATCTCATTTTAATATTTCAAACACTTTTTGAGCCGTGTATCAATCTTTTGAGGGTGTTTTGAGCGTGTCAGATAAACCCCATCACTTGGACAATAGAGGAAGTTATTTTTCACAATTGTTTGGTAACTATATTTAATTCTTTTATGACTTTTGTATTAATTTAAATTGAGTTATGATTTTTACTAATTATATGTGATTTTGTTTGATGGTGTATGCTTAGTCTAAATTACTTTTGAAGCGTCATGCTTATAATTTATATCTAATGTTATAAGAATCTACCTTTGGCAAAGAATCAGAGTCAATATTTCTATTATTTGAGCTATAGTTGTCTAGAATTAATATTTGAACCACATGAATATGAAGTTTGGTGGAATCCCGAGTCCCAGTTCTCGTAATATTATTATCATCTTTTGTATATTTGTCAAATTAAAATAAGAATTAGGTCTAAAATCAAACCTTCACAAGTACGAGTAAACGATCTTTTATTATCACTGTTACAACTTCATCAGCAATCACAATAGGATTTCATCTCTAATCCTAGGGAAGAAAACTAGCTACTCGTCTCAAAAAGAATGGAAGAAAACCCTATTTATTCATGATTTTATAAAGAGTTATAATAAATCACTGACCAATTGAGTCGCAGAAATAATAGAATTTTCTATTTAGTTAACGACAAAATTACAGAACAATTGTAAAAGCACAGACTCTTTGTGGCGCAAAATCATTAAAGTTCTCTATTGAATTTGCGACAACTATTGGATGTGATAGAATTGGAACTGTCGCTGGGACTGTAGCAAAAACTGTTGTTGAAACCGTTTAAACCAAAAGATATTGCAATAGTGTCAACGACAGTTTCTGGGATACTTAAGTTCTTTCTCATTTTTCTTCCTCGAGCAGTGGCAAAAACAATGGTTTTTTTTTTAAATTTCTTTTTATTTCTCCTGGCCAAAACCATCCTCTAAAATCCTTTCTAATCGACTTCTATTTATACTATCAACACCCAGTGCCTACCAAATCTCCTAAAATCTTATTTATTTTAATGATTTATTCTCGGCAGAAGCCAAGAATATCTTGGTCTGATTTTTCTTCTTTAACTCAGTGATCCTGTTTGATTCTTCTCGAAATATTGTTTCCTTGGAAGAGTGATGTGCTCGATGATAATATCTTTTTTTGCGAGTTGTTTCCTTTTTTCACGAGAACATATATTTATGGGAATATTTTGTTTCTTCGTTAGCCGAGATTTCTAAGTGATTTCGTGGGTATGTTTCGTGTACAAGAATATTCCTCTATAAACTCTTATAAAAACCCAAAATACTCGCTAATATGTCCTCACAGATCGAAAGAATGAGAGAACAAATTCTCCCCCCAATTTCCATTTTAAACTTTGAGAGGGTGGTGCCCATATCCAAACAATGGGTGCCTTTATCAAACAAGGTGGTTGCCTTTATTAATTTCTTGGGTACCTTTAACACTTTTCAAGCCGATTTTTCCATAATTATTTATTTTTTGAAAATACCAACAAATACAATAAAATGTCATTATTAATACAAAAATCGAGTAATATCAATATAAATATGAGCTTAAATAAGACAAATAAATGTGTCTATCAAATACCCCCAAACTTATTATTTGCTAGTCCTCGAGCAAATCTAATTTAGAAAATAAAAAGTCCTAACTCACTATCGCATGCATCGCAATTGCACTTAGAGTGTGCAACAACCCTTTAAACCCCTAGGTGGCCCTAGTGGACGAGTTTTGTCTCGTGAGATTTTACTAGAGGTATACCCACAAAACCTATACTCCAACTTCTAGCTACATGTGAATGATTGAGGATAGACACTAAATATGCTATTTAGTTGGCGACTAAATTCTTAGGCTATGGGAATCATTACCCTATACGAGTCCAATTGTTGTACATGAGTTTGCACTCAAACATACTAAGATTCATAAGAAGATAAAACTCTATTCAGATAGTCGTACAACGGACCACGATACTCGTAATCTAACAAACCACAATTACATGAATAGATTAAGATGATGGATATGGAGATAGAAGTGTGTGCATGCTGACTAAGGTGAACGGTGTTTTCCAGAATATTTGTATGATCGTCAGTGTCAAGATGAACCCTAAAGACTGAGATATGCACCCACTGGTCTTAATCCTAATTCTAGTATCAATTCAGATGGTATATACAAGGGCCCCAGCGGTCGATTTATTTATTTATTTATTTATTTGTTTGTTTATTTTATTTTTTCGACAACATGATTAGATCTTTTGAATCTAAGTGCATGCTCCTTATCAGCAGATTACATGATAGTTCCCATTGATCTTGCGTTCTATGCTTGCTTAGGCGACGGAGACAGGGAGAACACACACATATTGTTATCCAAGTGTCATTTTTTTATTGGTCAAGTTCAATTAAAATAATGTGGCTTGATCTCAATCATTCTATTTCATCCCCGTGACAACAAGGCGATACTAGTCCCCCTCCAAATCACTTAGAAAAACACAAAATGTTGCAAAAAAAAAAAAAAACAGAATGTGATATGGTTACGTTTCCGAGATATGGTGACGACTATCATGTTATTTCTAACACCTGAGCTCTGTCCTTTTATGAATAGACCATTTAGATGGGCACACCAACTCCTATAAACAAGAATTTTGTTTCCATATACCTAGAATGGTTAGTATCATCCTGAATTGTCCACAAGTCTCTAAATTTTGGAGTTTTTGGTACAATTAAAATTTTAAACTTTTCTCCCTTACCCCCAAACTTAAATTGAACATAGTCCTCGATGTTCTAAAGATAAATGAATGAAAGCATGAACAAAGAGTAATAATAATAAAGTAAAAGAGATATGGAAAGATATTACCAACACTGTGTACCAAAAGCATATGGGTTTCCTCCCATAAAGCGCTATGTTTAAAGTCTTGAGCTAGGCCAAGAAAGGATCAGTCACAATTTACGAACATATAACCATAATCGAAATAATTGCGGATCCTTAAAGTCAATCAGTTTTGAATCCCAAAGCTAACCACAATGAAGTATATGAGAGTGGTGGTCATTTTAAGAAGATGTGTAGATTAAAATTTTCTAAAATAATCAGATTTAGTTTCAAAATTTAAAAGTTGACACATTTGAAGTTCAGATGTTCCCACATTTTGCAGAAAAAATATTTGGTGGGAAAATAAAATCAATCTTGGTATCATGGCCTGGATAAAACACATCAACAAGATGATGGGTTTTTAACGACTGAATTTCATTTTGGAAAAAATCAGGCTCGGGAAACAGTTTATGAAGATAATCTCTTAAAATCGTAAAGGCACATACGTCAAGTCCCAAGTGAGGGACCTTTATAAGAGTTAAGGCTAAACCAAAGGAAGAATGATATTCACCCCCAAACTTAGAATAATCAATGTCCTTGGACAAACTAGTCACAGTTTTTTTAATTCCATATTTAGAAAAATGGTCAATTAATTCTTCTTGGTTGTAATCAGGTGGGATATCTTTACTCACATTTAAATTTTCTATGAGTCTATCATCTTCGTTTGAGACTATTTTTCCTGAATCGTTGGACTCTAAAACACTAGTCTCGGGATAAACTCGCTCCTTTAAACCATCATCGTCTTCATAATAATAAGGAAATATTTCACCTTCCATAACAATTTTATCTCTAGTTAAATCCCTTTCCTCTTGAATAAGTAAATAATAATCAACATAATTAGGATTAGAACTATAAACATCATCATTATCATGAAGCTCAATTCGTGTAACAGCTTCCTCTTCATTATGACTACAGATTTCAAAATCTCCATTAACATTATCCTCATCATCATAAAAGTATGAAGATGGTTGAACTCTATCTAATTGTCAATTTAGTTCATTTAGAGTAATACTTAAAGCTGCAATTAATTCCTTCTTATCTAATTCACATCTAAGTGACTCTTCATTTCTTGCATTAGTAAGTCTCTCCTATATGAATTTTAAGTCAACTTCTTAAGAGAATCTTCTAAAGAAAGACATTGATCATAAAAAGTATTATGTTGCAACTGCTTCATTAAATCCTCCAAAGACGAAGAACCCACCTTTTGATTTTAGTATTGCTCATTTTCCGGTTCGTATGACTGATGCACGTGCGAATAGTAATTGGGATCATCATGGTCTAAATCATAACCTATAGAGGGTTGGTAGTGGCCCCAGGTACTATCCACACTATGGTCATATAAGGATATTGCCCATTTTGAAACTCAGGTCGATATGCATTGTATTGGTCCTCATAAAACTAGTTCGATGTTTTTTTTTTAATTTTTTTGGTGAAAATGCAAATGCAAGGTTGACTAAAATAGGTAAGCTCAGGTTACCTTAGAAAAATATAACAAAAGTTAAAGAATGGTCAAAGGTACGTGATAAGTGCATAATTTATACATTTTAGGTATCATTTTCTTATACTTATTTGCTATATTTTGTGTGAATTACCGTGTATTATTATTACTTTTCTAGTTTATGTGTTTTATTAGGTTACGTCCCTGAAACAAGTGAAATGGAGCTTTACAAGACAAGAAATGCTAAATACACAGTGTAACTCAGTCTATTCCAGGATTTCTACCCTCTATTTTGTAGGAAATTGAATTACGAAGCCAACGGCGAAAGAACGAGGTCATTCTGACTTCGTATAAGAAAGTTATGAGCGAAACAAGAACTAAGGGCAAAATAGTCATTTCAATGGAAACGGCTATTGGCACTTTTTCATATGATAAGGACAGACATGTTTTGAATCGTGCTAAAGGCACCAGCCATTCTACTCAGGGCTGCCAAGATTCAAATTATGCTTAAGGCGCCGGAAGAATTATTTGGGGCGCCACCTTCTTTCTCTTCTTCAAACAGCGAACAGGGGAGTCTGTGATGGTGATGACTGTTATCCAGTGAGGCTGAATGAAGTGATGGTTGAAGTCTGTAATGGTGGATATGGTCTATGAATGGCGGAGAAGATATGTTTGAGATGATGTTGGATGCTCGGTAACAATGGTAGTTGATGATCATGATTGATCACAGAAATTGCAGAGAGAATATGGCGATGTTTCGGTGATGGTGGGGAGAAGATGGAAGTAATGACATTGTTGATGGGAGTTAATGGCAGAGACGTTAATTAATGGCTGTAATGATTGATTGAGGGTTAAGGCAATATTAAGATGAAGCTGTTGGTGATAGACTCGTGCATGGCAGTTAATGGAGAAGGTAGTGACTTCGTTGATGAATCATGAATAGTTTTGTAGAGAAGATGGCAGTGATAATAATAGTTGTTGACTGGACGTGATGAGCTCGAGAGAAGAAGACTATGATCTGTGATGTGAAGATGATGATGAAAGTTCAATGGTGATAGCTGAAAGCAAGATAAAACTCGAGTTGGATCAGTGGTGTAGGATGAGCGCTCGGCAGTATGGTCGATGCTTTTGTGGCGGTTGAATATAAAGAGATTGAGTGGCAGCAGTAATGGTTCGGTGGTGCTGGCAACTATAATGTCTCGATGATAATGAGCAGATGGGATTGGTTCGAAACTGTGAACTGAGGGTTGTGATGAGTTCGAGACTTGAGCGGCAAGGCAGGGAGAAGAATTGAGTTTGAATGGGACACGATTAGAGAACAAGAGGATTCGACGGAGATTGTTGAATGGAAGAATTAAACTTTGTTTCACAAGGAAAGTAGGTGGTCGGTGCTTTCCTAATTCGATTAGGATTCTTAAAAGAGGTTGTAGTAACCTCTATAAATACACTTTGATAGATAGATCCGGAGACATACCTGGACAGACATTGCTCACGTACAGACAGAATTGACGAAGCCGGGAACAGGATTAAAGGGTTAGTTTATTTTTCTTTATTAATTTTCATGGCTTTTGAGAAAGTCATGTTGGGCTAATTCCTTTGTTAGGGCGAAAGATGAACTTGTAGAGATGGTTTTATTTGTGTTTCAAAACTAGGGTTTTCAATTATATGAACTAAATATCATTAATTTGTTTCTCTCTCAACGTTTTACCGTCTCGATGATTTTTCATGTTCTATGCCACGTATAGTTCATTGTTTGATTAGTAGAAGGACTCGTTGAAACCTTGTATGAAATTGTTTTATGAATATTCTTTGACTCTTTATGCCATGTATACTTAGTACTTCGAAATTCTACTTTAGGTTGAGAACAAACAATCTTTTTTGAAATCGAGACCCTATGTGACGAACGCAATTAAACCCTAATCTACAACGGATTTCCGGAACCTTAACGTTTTCCTCTTATTGTTTTCAAACTTTACTAAATAGTTTTAAATCACTAGTTAATTTAATTCTTTATAATTAAAACCTAAAAAAAATATTTTAATCCAAACTCCTCGTGGGAACGAACCGTATTTGCTCTTGTCTACATCTTTCGACACTGTGCGCTTGCGGTAAAACAAAGTCGGTTTTCCGACGCATCAGTACGAGGCTAAGGCTTGTGGAATTGCGGCTGGTAACTCCCATAAGGCCAACGACACGGGTTCATCGTACTTTTCCACGGGTTTTCCTAAACTCGGTAGTCTGACGATGCAATTGGTGTGTGCACGTGTTTTTTATATATAAAATAAAATGAAATCTAAAAGAAATATATACAAATTGTTTCTAAAAAAATAATGAAATATCTAAAAATTAATAAAATAAAAAGATTGGGTATTATTACTTACCTTTTTTGGTAGGCACTTTCCACAATAAATGTAGAATATTACTTGCACGACAAAAACAAGAAAAATACCCAAGTAAAATCTAAAAGAGAAAATAAAAATAAAATAAAATAATTCATAAACTAATTAACACAAAATTAAAGAAAAATAAAAAATCACAATTTTTTCAATCCCCAGCAGCGGCGCCAAAAACTTGATGGGATTTTAATTTATACACCACAAGATCACGGCTTTCAATGAGATAATATACAAGCACGGTTCGTTCCACATGGATTTTAATAGGTATATTTAACGTTTGGTATCCCGCAAATTTCCAAAACGTTACTTTGGTACCCAACATTTGAAATATTAAGGATTGGTACCTTGACCCGTTAAAGACCGTCAAGTCAAACAGTTGACTTAACCTTTTGTTAACTAAATAACTAAATTTAATTAAAACATTAAATATTTAACGACGTTTAAGAACCGTTAGCATGTGACTCTGCCAGTTTAATCTTGTGCTCATTTGGTTGTTTCTATATATACCTATCTCACACGGTTACATCTTACCACCGTGTTCTTCATCTTCTTCTTTCTCAACATCGCAACCAACCACCAGATTCAAGCCTACCTGAGCTCCACCATCAATCAGTAACAACCAACTCAAACCAATTATTTCTTTCTCCACTTCTCATCAATCTCTAAAAGCAACCCCAACTTAACTACACCTTCCATTGATCACCATCAATGACAGATCATCACCATTGTCAAGAACATCTCCATCAACTCAGAGGCCATCAAATCAGCAACAATCAACGGAAACATTCATCATTGAACTCCATCGTATTATTTTAGCTTAATTTGAATTTTTGTTGTCGATTGAATTGGACTGAAATTTAGGGGTTCTGATTTTAGGGTTTGATTTTCTTACGATGAGTTACGATTTGGGGTTAATTTTTTTAATTGAATTGAGTAAAATATTTTGGGGGTATTCTTTAAATCGTTCATTTCTTCAATTTGGGGTTTTAGATTTGTTATTTCTTCTAGTAATTTGTTATTTGGGTATGTACGACGGATTGAATTGAACTGAATTGAAAAATTAGGTTTATTTGTGTGATTGATTTGTTGTTTTTGATAATACCAGTTGAAGATGATCGACATAAGTTTCCCAAAGAGCTTGTTTGATCATCATCGAACATTTTTTTAATCAACTCCATGGCTCTCTCTCAAGATCAAGGTGCAGAAACAAATATTGGATTTGGGTCTGGCGGTCACTGTTAACAGATGGGTTAAAAAGGATCTTGGAAGGACATGGAACATTGGGTTTTGAGTGGATGTTGAATATGGCAGCAGATTGAACTCGAGTTCTAAGCAAATTTGAGTTTGTTTTGTTGACGAAAAAGTTCAAGAACATGGAAGAGATGATGAACTCTTTCATTGAATAAATGTTATGTGATTATCTGGTTGATTTGAATGAATGGGTGGTATAAATGCAGGGAAGGAGTTCAGAATTGGATGAAATCACAACCAAATTCACGCTGAAGTTTCAACCAGAGAAACACATTAAGTGTTCGATAAATGTCCCAGAGAACAGCCGAGTGTTGAGGATGAATCTGATATTGAATTCAATATGATTAAAAACATATTGAGGCACGTGTGATGACCCCTAACGAGATGTTAGGATAACCCACGAAAATGTTAGCATTCATAAGGGTAATAATGCAATAACACTACTTCTGTTACAGAGTTGTTATCTTAGTTGGGCAACGTTTGACTTGACGGGTCAAGGTACCAACCCTTAGTATTTCAAATGTTGGGTACCAAAGCAATGTGTTGAATAGCCCAAACGTTAAATAGCCCATTTTAAAATTACAATTTCTAACCTTTAATTAAATGATGTGCTAATGATAAATTGATTTTGATAAAATAAATTTTTTAAAAATACTAAAAACGATTTACTAATGAAAGAAAAAGCTAGGACTCAGAGATTTCATCATAATTATGCTTACTAGATGTTTACAACCATTTCCTATAATTTTCTCAGATTAATACACAAGACGACTGAGAACAATTATTTGCATCTCGGAAAATATATCTTTTTAAATCAATTAGTCTTTTTCAAAAGATTAATAATTTTTTCCACTAAAATATGCTTATCTCTGAAAAGAATATTTAAAACAATTATTTAAGCATTAACGGACACATGATGGAATTATTATTAATTTAATAAAGAAATAGGACCAAGAGAATAATTATAAAAAATAGTTATAACATGCTAGCAATCACAATATGATTTCATCTCTAATCCTAGGGAAGAAAACTAGCTACTCATCTCAAAAAGTATGGAAGAAAAACCTTTTTTATTCGTGATTTTATAAAGAGTTACAATAAAGCACCGACCAATTGAGTCGCAGAAATAATAGAATTTTCTTTCGAGTTTACGACAGACTTACAGAGATGTTGTAAAAGCACATACTCTTTGTGGCGCAGAATCATTAAAGTTCACTATTGAATTTATGACAGCTATTAAATGTAATAGAATTGGAACTGTCCTGGGACCGTAGCAAAAACTGTTGTTGAAACCATTTAAATCAAAAGATATTGCAACGGTGTCAATAACAGTTTCTATGAGACTTAAGTTCCTCCTCCTTCTTCTTCCTCGAGCAGCAGCAAAAACGATGTTTTTTTTTTATTTCTTTTTATTTTCTCCTGGCCAAAACCAGCCTCTACAATCTTTTCTAATCGACTTTTATTTATACTATCAACACCTAGCACCTACCAAATCTCCTAAAATCTTATTTATTTTAATAATTTATTCTCGGCAGAAGCTAAGAATATCTTGATATGATTTTTCTTCTTTAACTCGGATCCTGTTTGATTCTTCTTGAAATATTATTTCCTTGGAAGAATGATGTGGTTGATGATAATATCTTCTTTGCGAGCATTGATTTTTTTCTGATAAGACTCTTGTATATTTATAGATTCCTATCTTGCTTAGAACTTATGAAAACCCAGAAACAAATTCGAGGATAGATTTGGGATTTAGGGCGTGAAGTGCATTTCTGAGAGAATTGAGCTAGCTTTGGAAGGCTCATTTTGAGTTGAGTCTTTGTGCATTCTGGAAGATTTTTTTTTTTTTTTTTTTACGATTTCACAAAGATTCTTTTCTAAAGATAACAATACTTTAGTTAATGAGGTTGAAACCCTAAGGATGCCTACATTGATTCTTACAGGCATTTTGGAGGAATTGTAAACACTACATGAAAAACAAGGAAATATGGATAATAGAAGGATGTTCAGTAGAAAGCCTTGAGCCATTTGTCGTGATGACTGTTGTGTCAGGATTGCCTTATGTAGTGACCAACCTATAGTATCCGCTGGTAGTAGCCCACAAAATTCTGTATGGCCCTTCCCAATTGGAGGATTGTTGACGTCTTGATGCTTTGAAAACCAAATCCCCTACCCGGAAAGCATTCATCTTGATTGTTTTATCCATGTAAAGTTTTTGTTCATATGGGCGAGTCTCTTCTCTTATATCTCTCGAATCACATATGAGGGAGAATGTCTTTGAGAATTCCGGTGGTTCATAAAACGCAGGAGTGGTGTTACACCCGCATTTTTCGCATGACGCTTACCCTATGATGCATCATTGCATAGGATGAAGCTTCATCTCAAGCTTATAAAGCTTACTCAGGGATGCATCAAGGTGAGGATGCATCGCTTGGCTTGGTTGCAGAATCAGCTTGGCATTGTGATGTTAAGCTTGTCCCTTACTCAGGGATGCAACATTTTACCATGTTGCTTACTAGTGGAGCATTACGATGCTACGGCATCATTATGCTTGGCCTTTGCTAAAGCATGCAATATTAACGAATTTTGCTTACGCGAGAAAGGCACATCTGGCCTTGACGCATACCCGAGAACGCGTCATAGTGTTAAGGCACTATTGTTCCATGATGCATACTCGAGGATGTATCACCGGAGGTGCAGTCGATGAATGTCTCTTCCCCTTCTTTTATATCTTTGTGAAAATTTCGGTAAGACATATATATGGAGAAGTCGTTGGTTGGAAATTTATGATGCTTACTCGAGGAAGCATCACATTGACCCTATGAATCTTACCCAAGGATGCTTACTCAAGGAATCATCCATGTTGCTATGAAGCTTACCCGAGAAAGCTTCTTTGGATTTGGCGTTGGCGAGAAAGGTGTATTTAGCTTAATGCAATAGATGAATGTCCTTTCCCCTTCTATTCTCTACTTGTAAAAATGCTGCTAAGATATATATAGGGATGAGGTGTTGGTTAGAAGTTGATGCTTACCCAAGGAAGCATCACTATCCTGTATAGCTTACTCGAAGAAGCATCATAGTGCTAATAAACTATTATGCTTGTCGCGAAAGTAGTGGAAGTTGGGATGTGCAGTCGATGGATTTCCCTTACCCCTCTTTTCCCTATATGTGGAAATGCGCTTAAGACATGTATAGAGAGGGAGCTTTGGTTGAATGTGCATGAGCGTTAATGCACATTTATGCTATGTGGCATATACGTTGGTGCATACTTGATGTGTAAGCGTCAATATGCTTATAGCTTAGCCGATAAAGCTTGAATTATGCGAAAGCATCATTCATTCGTTTTGCTTACTCGGGAATGCATATTTACATGTTATGTGGCCTTAGTTATGCACAACCTTGTGCATATCTTGCGAAAGTCCCTTGGCCTATACGGACTAGGCTTTGCTTGCCCTATGGCCTTGCCACATAAGTTGGGAATTATTAGACACGGTCTTTGGCATCAATGTTGGCTTTGCCTTAATAGGCTTAAGTTACGTGTTCCTTTCGAAATGACCCTTCAGATGAACTACGATCATGCTTGATCCCTTCAATATACGGGATGGGTACGTAGGCATCCGTAATGCAATGCATTGAAGTGAAGCATCTTGTCGCTTATATCATCTAATTTTTGAGGTGATTGTGACATTTTGGTAACTCATACCATTTGTCTCGGAATTTCGAGGCAAGAGATGATTGTTGACACCCTTGATGAGGTAGTTGCATTCCATTTAACGGATGTTCATACTTCCTATTAATTGATATAAAGAGAATGGCATTGTCGAAGAAGAGTTAAGGAAACGTAAAATTAGGCCTACAGTACCCTATGTGCTAGTCCAATGCATGATTTAGGACTGGACAATGCTCGCAAGTAGGTGATGCATGCCAAAGGCATCATCATTGACTTTTATGACCTTGGACTATTTGAAGAAAAAAGGTGAGTTGGAACCGTAAGGGAACTGCGTTTCGAGTATCATGCTTGAAAAGCATGCGTGGAAAGGAAAATCTACCTGCATTTACTAGTGGAAAGCCATCAGAGTGGCGCACCGAGGAGTTATGGCCTGCGCAACGCATAGACCCATATGTTGAAGTATTGAGCTGGAGTAGCTACCCATTCACAACGACAGGATAAAGCACGATTATCGTTTCTATCAAGGTCTAGTCCCCATTCTGCTGACATGTGAGGTGATTCAATGATAAAGAAGAAAATTGAGTAAGAGATACTTGAGTGTGGTATTTGTTCACATAAGCCGGTACACTCTCAGTTGGTGCTGGATTCCCTGTCATGGCCTTGAGCAATTGGTATTATTCTAGGTACAGAGGAAGTTTCTTGCTAACACTAGGTTTGACTCCAGGAAGAGGGCGCTTAACTCGAGGCGAAACTTCTGGACAAGCTTTTATGATAGCTGCTGATTTTTGTAGACAGGCACGTCCCAGAATTATATCATAATTGAGCTTCCCCTTGACGATATGAAATTTAATATTTGTTTGAGTGGCTCCCGCTGCTACTGTGAGAGTGATGTGTCCATAAACATCTCTGGTTAATCCTTTAGAATCTCTGACTGTTATTGGTGAGCGTGTAGATTCTTGTAGAGTTACTCCTTCCTCTTTTAGAGTCGTGACGCTGATAACATTGACATACATGCCATCATCAACTAGTTTCTTTCTGAACTTAACATCTCTGAGGCGTGTAGTAGTAAAAATTCCCCGGTCGCATTCTTCATCATTCTGATCGACCATATTCTCCAAATGAAGCTTGTCTTGGTATAAGTGTCTTAATCAAGAGATGGTAGGCGCTTGCCAGATACAACTCGATTGAGGGCAGTAAAAGGTCTTCACGCGGATCCTTTAAAAGTGGAGGAGCTCATACATGCGCTACATTAATGATTGGACTGTTTGGTTGACCGGTTCTCCAGAGATGGTGAAGCTCCTGACAGGAAGGGGATTTTTATGAATACCCTGACTCTATTTTCTCTTTGAAGATACATCTCATACCGTTGCACTCGTTGGTGGGGTGATAGACGAACCGATAGAAACGATAATATTTCGGGTCTGGCATTTCTTGAGGAGTAGGTAGGCGTCGTACAGGTGTTAACTTGATGATCCCTTCTTGTACCCATTCCTCCGGTAGTTCAAGGACCTCTTCCATGGGAATTGAAAAATCATGATAATTTATATCATGTTTTATATCCTGCTCTTGTGGTTGTTGCTGTCGTGGCCCCTTAGGAACACCTTGTGGACGAGTTACTCGTTGGGTTGGCGCTTGGTTAATGGTTGGAATGGAGGGAGATGCTTAATTTGTGGCTTTTGTTGGGATAAATATTTTTCTCTTAGATCCCTCGCTACTAACATCACCGATTGATGATTGAATATTGTATTGTTTGTTGACCAGCCGTCAGCTTCCACGGGTGTCTCCATGGTTTTCTTCCTTCGCTGGTTTGGTTCTTTTCAACAAGGTAGGAGCGGTTATGGCAGATCGCTTTGCGGCTTCGTTCAATTCAGATAAAGTACGATAGATAGGGATCATACCATTAATACAGAGTTCTACTAGTTGATACTCTGTCATATTCGGATCATGACAGTCCAACGCTTGAATTCTGAATCTCTTCACGTACTCATTGGGATGTTCATTATTCCTATGGAACATTCTTCCCAGGTCTGATAGGGTGATTCGTTCGGATACAAAAAAGTACTTCTTGTATAAAGCATTAACCATATCTTCCCAATTAGAGATGTTGTTGGGAATAATGTTTTTGTACCATATGTAAGCCCTTCCAGTGAGGGACTTTGAAAATTCTTTAAGACGTAGCACATGATTATATTCGTGCCCTCCGAGTGATTCTAGGAATCGAGTGACGTGTTCACGATTATTTCCAAATCCATCACATAATGAGAAAGTAGGAGATGAGTAACCTCCTAGCAGAGGAACCCTTTGAGTTTCAGGTGGGTAAGAGGCTGGAGTTGATGAAGCGAAGACGAATCTTCCTTGTCATGATTCCGTAGGAGTATTTCCAGATCTTCACGGGTAACAAAGTGGGGTTGCTGCTTTTTTATTGTTGAACGATCAGTTATGATACAAACTTATTTGTCTTTTCTGGCCCTTGACGTCTCAGCATCGGTGGCGGCTGAGAGTCTGGTCTTGGTTTGCTCCGTCAGGCGATGTCGTTGTTCTGGGGAGAGCTGCTCCGTCAAGGTCTTGAGGAAATCGAGCATCTTCTTCTGAGTGGCAGCCATGTCCACCTGTGTTTTGGCAATAAACTCTTGTTTCTTCATCATATCGTCAGTGTTGGGTGGTTTTTGAGTATTCCTGGCATTCTGAAAAGTAGTGTCACCAGGAGAAGGTGTGGCGGTTGCGTCAATAAAACCATTGGTGTGAGGAGGTTGGTAGCAGGAGGGGTGTTTTCAAAATTTCCACCACCAGTACTACCTGAACCGGGAATAAAAGTTTTAATTGCTCCAGACCTAAGATCCACCATTTTGAATAACTGAAAATTGGCTATTGTAATTGAGAGGTTGATTTCCTGCTGTGGTTGCCAATTTTTTTAGGGTAAAAACAAATGTAATATAAAATAGTACTTTCAAGTAGGTTCGAGAGATCAAGCTCGAACTGACGAGCCTAAACCAAGAAATGGTCATTCACGTCCTGCTTCGATCATAAAGATGGAGAAGATTGGGTAGGTGTTAGTGGAGGGAAGCAAAGAAGGTTGAAAAAATCTCAGTGTGATGAATAATTATAGTGTGTAAAGAAGAATAGATTATCTCTGGGATAAATCGCTAATTATGTATATCATGTCGTTCTCTTGTTCTTTTTGTCTGTTACAGTTATGAGAAGAAACATTGATTTCTCATAAGTGGTGGAAGTTAGAGAAGAAGTGGAGGAGTAACGATTGTGGAGATTGTAGTGGAGTCATGTCAGAAAAGTGATGAAGACTTGTATGACCACTACTCCTCGTTCTCTCAACTGTCTTGTAACTGTCCCACTATTTGTTACCTTCTTGTTCGTGGATGTATTTCCACAACGCACGACCAATACCCCAATGAGAATCACCCCATGTGTTGTATTTGATATCTCGTAAAATGATAGTGGAGTCGTGAACCACTATTGTTTTGGTTAAGTCAAGTCAAATGACTTGGTAAGTCAGTGAGACAAGTCGCGCAACTTACTGAATTGGTAATCATACTGATTAGTGTCGAGTCTGTTAAGTTTAGTGGTCATACGCTAACCTTGAAATGACATGATTTTAATGGCCAAATTTTAGAAGTGACTTGGCATAAATATGGAAGATGTTTGAGGTCAGTATTTGTAAAGAGCATTCTTAAGCAAGAAGGCTTATTAGATAACCATATAAGATTGGCATTAGGTAAATATTGAAAAGAATGACGCATTTCTAAGGGAAGCATCTAACAACGCTAGCACTTCTGTCATTCTTGGTCAAGGAAGCTAGCTTCCAATACGCTACTAGGGATGAGACGCTTCTTGCTAGCCGAGGGCGCTTGTGCCAAGGACGCTTGTTCCGAGAACGTTGTAGCACGGACACTTTCCAAGGGGGCTGTTAGCCGAGAATGTTGCATCAAGGACGTTGTGTCCAAAGCACTCGTGGCTGGGACATTGCTTGATCTAGGACGCTAGCACCAATGCGCTTGCTAGCCAAGAGGCCAGCGTCCAATATGCTTAGGATGGGAGGTTCATTGGCCGAAGAAGTTAGCGCCTTTAACGCTATGACAAGGAGTCAGCACCAATGTGATGCTAAGCCAAAAGTATAATACCACAATTCGGCAGGTATGGTTTGTCAAATGGAATATGAGTAATGGTTTATCTTTTTCTAACACCGAGACCTTTTCGGCACAACTGGCTCCAGAGTTGGAAAAAAAACTCTGCAGTTAAGCATGCTCGGACTGGGAGCAATCCAGGGGTGGGTGATCTCCCAGGAAGCTGCTTCTGGATGACCGCAGCGGTGCCCGTTAAAATCCCCACACCGCTGGATGACCGCAGTGGCTAAGTGGGGAAAATATTGGTGGAGGGACGGGTCATTACAAATGGTTTCAGAGCCGACGACCGGTCACCTGCCGAGGGTGAGAGAGTACGTTGGACGGGGTGTGTCAGGTACTGGTCTCATGAGTGGTAGTGAGTGTCGGAGATATGGGATTGTATATATTCTGGAGCCGAGGACGGCTCCAATTTAAGGTGGTGGTATTGTAATACCCCAATTCGGCAGATAGGGTTCGTCGAATGGAATATGAGTAATGGTTTGTCCTTTCCTAACACCGAGGCTTTTTCAGTACAACTGGCTCTAGAGTTGGCAAAAATCTTTGCAGTTAAGCGTGCTCGGACTAGGAGCAATCCAGGGATGGGTGACCTCCCGAAAAGATGCTTCTGGATGACCGCAGTGGTGCCCGTTGAAAACCCTACACTGTAGGATAACCACAGTGGCTAAGTGGGGACAATATCGGTGGAGGAGCGGGTCATTATAAGGAGGCTAGTGCCAGTATGGCGCTAATGCAAGAAATAGCTAGGGTTAGCTTAGCTCTGAGGCACAATGCGTCTTTGAAGGCATTGCTCCTTGTTTGTGGCGCGTCCAAGAGGGATAACGCATAATTCGTGGCTTGTCTTTGAGCAAAGTGCTAAAGTGGCATATTTTAGGCTAAGGACAACAATTTGTGATGTCTTAGTTGCGAACAAGGTGTTAAGCTAGAATGTATTTTGTGTATTGAGCATTAGCTACTCCCAGGATTTGATAGATGTTATTTGAAACATCGATGCGCATTCGAGGCAAGTTCAAGGAATTCCGTTGTGGAATTTTATGCAACTTGAGACTAACTCGATATGGCATAAATATTGTGAATATTAAGAAGGCTGCAGGGCCAGTTTAGAATGCATGTAGTTGTTTAGAGAATTTGTATTCTTAATTCGTTTACAGAATATATAAGTAGATATGCAGTATTTTACGTTTTGGGACAAGGCTAGGAATATATGCATAAATATGCACATATACTTCTATTTTCTTGTTGCTAGGAAGAGAGCAATTTTATAATTATAGCCCTTGTCAAAAACTCACCATCTACACCTCTCTTCAAAAATATTACTCTACCTTTTAAGGGTGAAAATCAATACTCCTTTCTCATGAAGGAACAGTCTTACTTCAATCGGTTTAGCTGTCCTACCCAATGTTTTAAAAACCGGATCGGACATCGAACCAGTAAAACTACTGGGTCAAGTTTCAGTGGTTCAACCGTTGGTTCAACCACTGTTTTAGTGAGTCAAATACATAGAAACCTTTTTCACTAATCTTATCCTTCTATTAGAGAAGTCATGTACTTGAAAAAAAAAAGAAAAAAAGAAAAAAAGAAGAAGTCATGTACTAATACTATATGTGAAACGTGGTGGTATCGGTGAATAGGCTTCTGAATAATACAAGGACGTGGAAGTAGATTATTAATATTTCAAACCATCCTTCATAACTACTTCTACTACTAACTTTTTCTCATTCTTCCTCTCTTTTAAAAGTACCAGTCTTTTTTCCCGTAACACTACAAGAAAAGAAAATGTCGATCGTTTTTGAATAATATTTTTTTTCCCTTTCCTTCATTTATTCAAACGACTTCGTATTATCTTCAAGGTTAAGCTATATTTCAGGGGTTCATTTTTTATTTAAGAGGAGAAACTTTTTAGAGGATTTAATGTTTTTTCCTCAAAATAAATAGTTATTGTATATGATCCCTTTTTAAATTCATATTAAGTGAAATCACTTTTAATTTGGATATACCGTAAAAGACGAGTTAAATAAGCACGTGTGGTACACATGTCCGATATAACGAAAAATTAAAGTTGTAAATAGATTTAGCTACCTGAGCCTCCCTAAAAAAATTGGGTAACACAACTCCACATGCGACACACATCATTATCATCACTGCCGATATAAATTTTGGTATTTCAACAGCTCCACCACCAAGTTCTCCGCCGCTTTCTTTGGTGGTGCACTATCTTTTTGTTGTCGATGAACCTAGATTACAAGGGTTTAGACATATTTCGAATCTTAGATGAAATAGCAGTTGGGGTACGAATTATTAGAGGATTTTGGTTAAGATGTAAACCTAGAAATCGGTTGAGAATATGGTTGTATCAATTGAATATGATGATGTGCAGAGTAGATTACGAAGTGATTAAGGTGTGACTACCAAAAATCTGATCTTTGGATCACAACAATTAGAATCAGAAATATAATCAAATCAATTCTCTTATAATGAAGGCGAAACATGATTACAGTTAGAACAAGAAATTGATACATGGATCAACACAATGATTTAACGTGGTTCGACAATCAAATTGTCTATATCCACGGGTAATAAAGGATTTGGATGATTTATATTCATGATTATATGTTACAAGAGGATGAACTACAATTTGAATTAAGTAAATATCAAAGAATTAATGAACTAACATTATAATTAACACAATACTCATACCTAAACTCTTTGATCTGATCCTATTCCTTTAGCCAAATTCTCTAAAAAAAATTCAGTCCCTCTTTCTGTTTGAGAGTTTGGTATTTATAGCAAATTTCATGGGTCCCTCCAATCTAACTTTCCACCTATTAGTTATTATCCATTCTTTGGAACGAAGTGTATCCCTCAAGACTTATTTGTATTTCCCGCAAGACTTGATTTGCGTACTTTGTATTTCCCTTAGTTTCTCGCTTGGTATCCCGTACCTCTTCTGCGGATTCGTACTCAAATTGTTGTTTCTGGATTTGGATGAACGTTGCGGTCTTATTTGAATTATGGCATGTCTGACATGTGGCTATTGAAAGTGATTTGTCATGCTTTAGTTTCATTTGTTCAACAACCTGTACAACCGAGACGTGTCCATCATGCATTGATGTTTGTCAGTTCCCTTTATTGTGTCAGGCTTTCCCGCAACTTGTGTGTCAGTCATGCAACGAAATTGTCTATTTCGCGCAGTGTGCCATGCTTTCCCGCAACCTATGTGTCGATTATGCAACGATGCTGTCTGTTTCAATACTTATCAAAAATTCAAATATCTGTTTCAGTACTTTTTAAAGAGTTTTGTTTCAGTTTTTCTCGTTTTATCATAATATGATACTCCTTCCACGTTATTTGAACACGTGTTGTTAGGGATTTAATACCCTCACAATTTGCCCCTTTTTTCTTTTGAATTTTGATATATGGTTAAAATTTTAAAAAAGGAAAAATACTTATTACTCTTCCGATTTTCACGCCAGTTGGTAAATTTTCTTCCCACGTTTAGCATCACTTTTCCCGATTTTCACGCCACTGATAAATTTTTCTTCCCACATTTTGCATCACTTTTTTGACGGTTTCGAGAAAATCGCGTCTCTGATAAAGTGTTTCTCTCTCCCACTTTTTTTTCGACGGTTTCGTCAGTTTCAAATTCTCTCCTATTTAATACAGAGTTGGTCACATCTCTCTTCTCATTTTTCATCTTCTTTGTCTTTTTTTTCTTAAAGTTTTTGTTGATTTTCATTCTTCTGAAACTTTTCAGTGATTCTTCTGTGATTCCTCGTAATTTGATTAATCTACTTCGTGTTGATCAAGGATTTATTGCATTGGGATCAGGTCTTCTTTTCATCCAATTATTTGACTTGATTACCGTTCTTTACATCGTTACAGGTAATGCTTTTAATCTATTCCTGTGATTTGATTTATGTTTTTCTCTTTAATGTATCTATTTGTCTGTTAATCTTCTTAACTGAAATTTTAGGAGTGAAATGTGATGATGATATTTCTGTTCTGATGTTTGATTGTTTTATTGAATCATGATCCTTTTCTTTTTTTTTATGAGAAAATTGTTTACTTGTCTGTATTCTGATTCAATGATGATCTTGTTGTTCTTCTGTTCTGTAAAATTTCTATTTTTTTCTTGTTTTTCATCATGATGATTTTTTCTTTTCTTATTTTCATATGTAGATAAAAATTCCTCATGACTGGGAGAACTGATAGTAAAGTAGTTGGTGGTGCTTCCCATCATGATGATCTTCCTTTAGAAAGGAAATCATCTCGCCATTTTGCGAAGAAGATGTGGTAGATGAATCTGGTGCTTCAGAAGTTCAACCTTCTGTCTTATTGAGGACCGATGATATATCTGTTGCGGTCAACAAACCGGCTTCTAAAAATAAACGCTTAAATAAAAATTTGGGCTTTAGGTCAATGAACATTGAAGAGTTTAAAAAGAAACACATTCTTCATCAATTTAAAGTTTCCTTCTGCGATTCCGCTGAAGGAGATGAAATTACGTTGGAGATGATAAGGAAGTTTGAGTATAACAACAACAATTTGTTAATACCCGCGGGAGTATTGGATGGGGGCTTGAAGCTTCCCCTGTACAAGAGCGGGGATTCTTTTTAGTTCGAGGTTCTCGCAAGCCGTAACAAGTCCGAGTACAGTTTGGTCTGATCCGTTGCTCAATACAACGGGAATTGGTGGCGCGTGTTGGATGAATGTAGTAAGCGCAGCAGGGGAGAAACCAACTTCACATGTTACTTTCCTAACCCTGCGGAACTTGAGTACTATACGGTAGATAACTTCCATGCTACGTATGCGGATAATATAGCCGTGAAGAATTATAAGAAATGGAGCGTCGGTCCGGGCCGCAGAGGTGGTGAAGGATTCTGTTGGCTCTGGGAAATTGATAATTCTAAGTTTAATGTCGTTCCTAGGACGCGGGATCCTTTATGGGAAAAGATTCGTGATGATCATGATTTCAGGTGGTACCGCACCCCCCTGATAACTGAAGGTCCATGGGTTTATGGTTCCGTCCAAGAAAGTGTGGTTCGCAACCTCTTATCACGTCTTCATCCTTACTGCCCTTGGAAGTTAAACTTCGATGGCTTTGCTTTTTCGCTTGACGATGCGGTACGTAAAATTCTCTCTATTTTTACATTATGTTTTAAGGATTGTCTAATTGTTTTTCCTCTTTTTTATAGCCGCAAGCTAAAGGAGGCTCGAAAGTAGATTCAGGTGTTAAGCGTAAAGCCGCAACTCCAACAGAAAAGGTATTGATTTATCCAAATGAATTCTTATGATCCTTATGAATTTTATTTAATGAGTTCTTGCGGTATATTGACAGGGTTGGAAGAAATCTAAGGCGACGCCCCGCGCTTCTACCGATAGGGAGGAAGGAGAAATCCGTGATTCTCCTCATGGTCAAGCAATATTGAGAGCTGAGGATAGCTCTGTACCTGAAAGAAATGAAGAAGAACAGAATGTCGCGCTTCAGGTGACAAATTTTGTGCACACAGAGTCGATTGTTTTTGTGGTGGAGGATACGGGCGTTGCGGACAGTTGTCCGATCCAGTCCGCAGATGCTGAGTTTTCCTTCCTCACTTCTCAGTTTTCTCCCTTGTTTGGAGAAGATCTTTTTATACCTTCTACGAGTGAAGATGATTCCTCTGATAAGGAGGATTTTCCAGTTCAAGGTGATCCGGGAAGTGCTGCGGTAGAAGAGGGTGAGCCAGTAAATATTGCGATTAAGGAGGGTGAATCGGAAAATGCTACAGTGGAAGCTGCTTCTTCCGAGGGCAACGTCGTAACTAGTAAGCACAGCTGTTACCGATGTAGCTCAGATGAGTGAAGAAATCCCGCAGAGGGATAAAGGTAAAAGGATAGCGGAAGATCAAAGTCTTTTGGACAAGGAGGAGGAGGCCTTCCGCTGGTTTATGTTCAAGGAGTTGTTGTCTGTTCCATGCGATTCTCTGTCGGTGGGGACAGATGGCCCTACGGTCGCCAATCTGCGGGATTACATGCGGTCTGCACCGTATGACGTGGTAAAAGAAGCTTGATTAAAAGGCCAAGGTCATCCCGTCAATCCTCCTTCGACATGAACATTCCTTCTTCTCTTGCGGAGACAATTGCTCTTGCGGATGGTGAAGAGTACTCTTTCCCGCAACAGGCTCTCTTACAGGTATTTTTATTATTTTAATAACCTTAGATTTTGTTTCATTTTCATCTTTATTTATAAATTTAATCATGTAAATTGCAGCTTGCTCGGGGTCAGAATGCCACATATGTGGCTTATAAGTTCTGTAAAGGACGATCTATGAAGATGGAGACCTAGTTTAGGACTGTAGAAGAAGAAGCTGCGGACTTGAACCGAGAAAATGATATGCTTCGTCAGCAGTTACTAGATCTTCAAAATCAAGGTTTAACACTTTTTCTCTCATATCATTTTTCTTACTTTAATTGTATGTTTCTGAATTACTTTATAGGATCAGCGGGGGATTCAAACCTCTTGAATAGGCTGTGACGTAGAGATATACGTCTGACAAATCATGTATTGAAAGTTAATAATGAAAATATGGAGATCAAGGGAAGATTTAATAACCTATTTGATAGGATAAATGAAGCCAAGTCAAAGTATGATGAATTAGAAACAAAGCACCGGCTTTTATATGGAGATTACATCCGCAAGAAGAAAGAGTACAATGCTACTTTGCTATGGACTAAGGATTGTCTTCTTGAAGTGCGGGCACAATCAGAGAAGTTGGAAGATAAAAATCGCAAGCTCTGTGTGGAGCGCCAGAATATCCTTGAGGGATTTTCTCGTTCCGAGTCACATCACAACTTTCAGCTTTCCTCTTATATCGCGCAACTAACTAAAGATAGAGATAACTCGGATTCAGATGCTTATGCCAAAGGGAACGCACTTACGGATGCTCAAGCTAAAATCCACAGCTTATCTAATACTGTTCTTCATCGTGAGAGTGATATTTGCCGCTTACATAGAGAGATTGAAAAATGTACAAACGTGTCTAATCAGTTGCGGGACAATAATTCATTAAAACAAGTGGAGTTAAATTAGTGTCGTCAAGATCTTCAGCAACTCACTGCCAATTATCATAAAATTTCAGAAGAATATGATTTTCTTAATGTTTCCAAAGACGCAAGGTCCCATGAACTAGAAGAGTTTAAATCCCTCGCAAGAGGTATCTTATTTCTTTGCATACTTGAAGTTGAATACTATTTCCCCATTGATTAACCTGTTATTTTTTTTATAGATTTTGAAGGAAAATTCAAAGATGCGGCCGCAAGAGCTGCTAAGGATGAAGGAGAATTGGAGCTTGTTACTGTCAAGGCCCATGAGACACAAAATCAGCTGGAACTTTTATCTTCTAAAACTAAAGAATCGGAGGACAAATGGCAGCTGGAAACTTTGAAGGATGAAAGATTGGCTTGTGACTTGGCTTCAGAGCGAGTGAAAAGACTTTATTGGGAGGGGGAGTCCAAAAATATACAGCCGAGGTAGACAAGTGTAAGCGGGAGCTTGAAGCCGCAAAAGCTCATATTTCTTGGTTAAGAATCGAAGCTCGTGTTGGAGTTGCGAAAGCAATCAACAACACTCTTGATAAATTCAAGGCTGATGGATTCACCAAAGTCTATAGCCGCAAATAAATCCCTCAACATCCTCCTTCTAGTTCAAAACCTCCCACTCTTTAGTTTTTTCCTCTTTTTTCCCGTTCCTTAGTTTTTCCTTCTTTCAAATTGTATTTCCACTTTCTTTTGTCTCGTATTATTGTTCCTGGAAAACAATTTATAAATATATATATTGATTGTTAGTGCATTAATCGAGTGTGTGCATTGATTAACCTCAAGGAAATTTTGTACCTCGAGTTACTTTGAGGGTTGAGGCGCATGCCTAACTTCTCTCTGGCCAGGAGGAAATTAGGATGCGATCCCTAGAGCACCTTCTCAAATGGAGAACACCTGATGTAATAATTAATGTCATGTTAGGCATCTCTGTGGCGAAAGATCCAATAGTCATACACTCATAGACATTTATATGGACTCTCTAGAGAGATTGCATTTGATTTGCTTTACCTAGTATGAAGCCAAATTATTGTATGATTGCATTGTTGGTTATGGGTAATATGGTTCGAGATGTTTTGCGTTCCAAGGATGGCGTAAGATTTCTGTATTCATATTCCGCAAGTGGTATGAACCTTGTCTCGCAATATCTTGTATGACATGGTCCTCCCCATATGGGTGCAAATTTTGTTATTTTTTTTGTCTCTTTGATATTCTGGTATTTGTCGCAGAACATACTTCCCTTAAACAAAATTCCGCAACTTGACTTTCTTGTTATATTCTATTGTCAGTCTTCTTTGATAATTCTCCATTCTTTGAAGCGTAACCTCCCTTCTTTCTTCTAAGTCATCCAACTTATCAAGCATTAAATCTGTGTTTAAATTCTTTTCCCATGTTTCTGTCCTTGTTGTGGGTAAAATAATTTCCATTGGAATAACTGCTTCCGCTCCATAAGTAAGAAGAAATGGTGATTCTCCAGTGGATTCTCTTCTTGTCGTGCGATATGCCCACAAAGTGTTATGAAGCTGTTCGCGCTATCGTTTATGATGTCCATCTAGAGTCTTTTTTAGATTCATGGCAATAGTTTTATTTGTAGCTTCAGCTTGTCCGTTACTTTGAGGACAAAATGGAGTGGACTTGTTCTTTTGGATATTAAATGCTTTGAAAAGCATATCAATATTTTTCCCTTGTAATTGTTGTCCATTGTCCGAGACTATAACTACCGGGATTCTGAATCTGTAAATTATATCTTCGAATAAAAACTTGAAAACATCTGTATCCCTAATGCGAGGAATAACTTTGGCTTCAACCCATTTAATGAAATAATCAGTTGCTACAATCAAATATTTTCTTTTTTGTGTGGCTTCCACTACGGGCCCAACAATATCTACTCCCTATTTTGCAAACGGCCATGGGATGAATACAGAATTGAGTTCTATTGTGGGAGTTCTAATTCTCTTTGCAAAGCGTTGACATTCTTCGCACCTTCTTAGTAGGTTCTCCGTATCTTTATGCAAAAATGACCAGTAATACCCTTGTGTTTTTACTTTCAGTGCGAGTGATCGTCTTTCACTATGATTTCCCGCATCTCCATAAAGAATATCTATGAGAATACGTTGTCTTTCTTTTTGTGACAAACAACAAAGTAACGGTCCCAAAAAAAATCTGCGGTACAAAATTTTATCCTGCGACTGATAATTTGCAGATTTTGATTGCACTTTCCTTGCCTCTTTAGTGTCTGCGGACAATATCCCATTTTGTAAGTACTGAAGTATCAGGAGCCTCCAATCCTCTTCAGATGATTCATTTTCTGGTTTATGTGGAAGGTTTGCATCATCTTTAATGGCTGCATCTTCAATATCTTCACCAACTTCTTCTTCCATGTTTTCGACTGCCCATAACTTTATTAATGGCTCATAGATTCGCCCAATTTTGGCTGCTGATGTATTTTGATCTTTTATCATTGAAGAAATGAATGCTAATGCATCAGCATGGCGATTCTTCTCTCCATATAAATGTCGAAAAATTATGTTTGGAATTTGGGATGCCAATTTTTGAACAAGAGTCTTGTATTCTATCAAGTCTTCATCAAGCGCTTGATATTTCAGATCAACCTGTCGTATTATCAATTGTGAATCACTTGTAAGTCGTACATCACTTATTCCCAACTCAATGATGAGCAGAAGGGCATGAACCACAGCCTCATATTCCACTATATTATTTGTATGTTCACTTAACTCAAGACGAAATGCATGTACCATCTGATCTCCTGTAGGAGTTGTAATCACAATTCCGATTCCCGCTCCTTCTTTATTCCGTGCCCCATCAACAAATACTTCCCATCTTCGGGAGTTTGCAGAACTCGGAATATCTTGGGAATCATCATCTTCTATTCCGGGCAAACCTTGGATTTCAAAATCATCATCTAGTGGTAAATCCGCAAGGAAATCTGCCAAGACTTGTGATTTTTGTGCAGTTTGTATTTCAAATAAGATATGGAATTGTTCCAGTTGTGCATTCCATTTTGCTATTCTCCCTACTTTTCCCGCATTCTTTAGTACGGACTCTAACGGAGCTTTACTTGGTACCCGCACATAATGTGCTAGAAAATATGTGCGCAATTTCTTTGTAGAAAAACCCAGTGTTAATATCAATTGTTCAATTTTGGTGTAATTCCTTTATGAAAGATTAAGAGTTTTACTGATGTAGTACATTGATTTCTCTACTTTCTCATTTGTTCGTACCAATACCGCACTTACAACATCTTCTATTGCAGTTATGTACAAGACCAGCACTTCTTCAGGATTTGGCTTTTGTAGTGCGGGCAATGTGATAAGATAAGCTTTAATGTTTTGAAAGGCTTTCTCACAATTTTCATTCCATACAAATTTGCTTTTCTTCTTCAATGTGTCAAAAAATGGTTTACATTTGTCTGATGATCTGGCAATGAATCTGCGAAGTGCGGCTAAACATCCATTTAATATTTGTACTTCCTTTACATTCCTTTGAGATGGGATATTAACAATCGCTTGTATTTTTGCTGGATCAACTTCGATCCCCTTTTTTGTAACCAAGTAACCCAAGAACTTTCCGGATGTAACTCCAAAAATGCATTTGCGCGGATTAACTTTCATTTTATATTTTCGTAGAGCTTCAAATATTTCTCTCAAATCTTGTAAATGATCCTTTAAAAGTTTAATTTTTATTAGCATATCATCAAGGTGCGGCCTATCCATGGTTTAAAGATTGCATTTACCAGTCGCTGATAAGTTGCTCTTGCATTCCTTAACCCAAATGGCATTCTAGTATAGCAGTACAAACCGTGCGGGGTAAAATATGCAGTATGTTCCTGATCCTCTTCAGCTAAAGCAATTTGATTATACCCTGATTGTCCATCCATGAAAGATAAAGCCTCATGCCCTTCAACTGCATCTACTAGTTGATCAATGCTAGGGAGCGGATAACTATCTTTGGGGCATGCCTTGTTCAAATTGGTGAAATCTATACAAATCCTTACTCCTCCATTCTTCTTTGGTACAATTACCATGTTGGATATCCAAGTTGGGTAACGCACCTCTCGAATAAATCCCGCATCCATGAGATTCTTTAATTCCTTTTCAACTGGAAAATAATATTCGGGTGCCACTTTGCGTATACACTGCCGAAAGGGTGTAGTACCCGGATGTATATGAAACTCATGACGGACAATATTTGGATCAATGCATGGCATATCCTCCATTTTCCATGCAAAAATATCCACATAATCTCTAAGTAGAATAACCAAATCATGTTCCCTTTCTGTTTCCATTAGTGTTCCAATCTTAATCATTATCGGGAATTCTTCTATTCCTATGTTGATATTCTTGGTTTCTTCAATTGCTAAAAAAGTGGATTTGGGAGCCCCTAAAAGTGTGGGAGCTCCCTTTAATTGCTATTCTGGGATACTGCCCCTTTCTTTAGTTTCTGGCATGTTTGCTTCTGATGAAGTGCTTTCATTTGTTTCATTCACCGATTATTTACCCGCAGTCTCAATCAAATATTGATTTATTGCTTCTTCTTTAGCTTTTACTTTTCGCTCTTTTCTTCTCTCTTGTTAATGTTGAACTCGTTCCTCATTCATGTGAGTTTCTGCGAGGATGCAAGATCTTGCAACATTCTGATCCCCCTTTATTTCCATTTCTCCTTGTGGTGTTGGGAATCGCAAGTATTGATGATATGTTGAGGTTACTCATTTCAATTGATGGACCCAATGTCTAACAATGATGGCATTATATGGAGACGGTGCCTCTACTACACTGGATTTAGTCAAAATGCTTATTGTTCCTGCCATAACATCGAGTAAAATCTCTCCTTTTGGCTTTGATGTTATCCCATTAAACCCATAAATAGTGTAGTAAGAGGGTGTGAGTTGATCGTCCTTTAGCCCCATTTTTTGAAATGTGTCATAAAATAACACATTAAGTGAACTTCCCCCATCCATGAAGATCTTCTTTATATTCCATCCAGACACTGGTAACGTGAGCACTAGCGGATCATTATGTGTTTCAATTTCTTGATCAACTTCGTCCGCTGAAAAAGTTAATGGGGAAGCCATTCATTCCTCCCATGTTTCTGTGACTCTTCCCGCAACTTTGAAAACTTCATGACTGTGAACTCTTTTGCGCAGCTTCTTATCAATGGATGCGTTCATAGATGATTGACTTGACTCGGTATAGGAAATCATATTGATGGTTTGGTTATTCTGTGGAATATTTATATTTTTTCCCATGTTGAGCCTTGGTGGAGGATTGGGTAAATAAAGGAATTCTTTCAGCTCTCCCGCATCAATTAATTTTTGGACTTGCAATTTAAAATTCTTGCATCTGCTTGTGGGATGGCCATGAAAGCAATGATATTCACAATAATCTTTTGAACCCTGTGTGTATGATGGTTGCTTTCCTTTTGTCCATGGCCATTCAAAATCTTGCTTATTCTTGATTGTATTTAGAATTTGTGGATATGAGGTATTGAGTTTAGTAAAAAACCCGATCCTCAGATTGCCGATTGAACCTTCTTTCCTCATCCGCTCTGCTTCGTTTAAATTCAATATTAGGGTTTTCAACCCCGCTTTCGTGGACTTGTCGATGGTTCCACAAAATTCTCCATGTTGGCAACTCTCTAATGTTGGGAAATTATTCTTGGATGTTGTTTTTGAAAATCCTCTAATCTTGCATATTTTCAATAATTTCCCTTAGATCCCCTTCAGTTTTTGGATCTTTTCCATGATCTATAAATAGCGGGCTCATGCAGTTAGCTATTCCCTATTTGTAACAATTAATATAAATTTCTGAACTTACATTACCTATCGCTTGACATATGGCCTGCCATCGATCTGTGTAGTCTCGGATAGTTTCATCTGTCCAAGACGCAAGAGCAAATAACTTGTCCATCCCAGCGTTTGCGGGTTTATTATACATGTACATCTCTAGGAATTTACGAGTCAATTGTGCTTATGAATGTATTGACCCTTCTGGAAGATTATCATACCATGTTAATGCTGACCCTTTAAAACTTAAAGGAAAATATCGACACATGATAGTATCATTTTGTTCCAACCGTTCATATTGCGGTTGTAGTATTTTAAGTGAGCCGCTAGATCCTTTTTCCCATCATAACATTCGAAGATGGGAAGATTGCATTTATTTGGGATAGACGCATGCACAAGGTGCGAGGCCAATGGTTTTTTACTGGCCTCTTTTAGCCCTTTCAAGTCGTCCTCCCTCCTGTTTATTTCTCAAAGTTTTGAATTTTTTCTCTCAATTGTTTCAAGTCCTCGAAATATTTTTTCCATTTGTTGTTTTGCGGCTATGAATCATCAAAGTCTAGTCCATCAGGTTCATACCGCTGATTTATCTTGTTTTGTTTTGAATGAAAATATGTGTCATGTGAGGGTTCCACTACCATCACTCTTTGATCTTCATTGATCCTTGCTTTACTTTTTACGAATTCGTTTGAGCTTACTTCTTGCCCCTGTATCCTGGTAACTGATGCTTCCGTATCTTGTTGGACTTTATTTCTAAGCATCTTGATTTTCTGTACAAGTTTTTTGAACCTTGCGCATTTCACTCATTTCTTCAAGTAGTTGATTAATGGGGTCAACCTTTTTCTGTGATGCTTCTTCATGTGGATGGTTAATTGATTGATTAATTGGAATATTTGTCTGAGCATCCAAGGGTTGTGGTCCTTGGGATTCTTCTACTATTTCTCTTTCTGGCAGAGTCTCTATTGTCTGAGTTCCCAAATTTTTTATATCAACATCTTGTTCTTGTATGGTTCTATTTGCAACTGTTTCCATTTATGTAATTTCTTTTGGAATATTATGATATCTTTCTTGTTCAATCTTGTGTTGTCGTAGAATTTTCTTTGTCGATGTTCTAACAAGAGTTCAGATAATGAGACATGTGTTTCATAACATTTTAACATCCGCAATATGTATATATATAAACAATTTGACTGATAGAAAACATCTAGCTAAAATTTGATATATCACATATAAGCTAGACAACTTTCCAATTTAACTTAGGTTTTATAAGTTCAACAAATCATTTTTTGCAGAAAAGTCAGAAGCAAGTTCAGAAATTCAATTCAAAACTTATTTTACTGTTTTGACAAGAATTGAACTAGATAGCTGGATGAAATTTTAATCTATACAATCAGTTAAAAAGTTTTTGGAGAAAAATTATATGTAAAATTTTGACATATCACATAAAATCATAGTATATGTAAGAAAAGGGTTTTTCTAATATAACAAGATTCAATATTTTAAAGATGAAAATTTGGACAGGTAGAATAAATTCTTTACTACCTCCCTGTTTCTAGCGCCAAATTGTGACTACCAAAAATCTGATCTTTGGATCAAACCATTAGAGTCAGAAACATAATCAAATCAATTCTCTTATAATGAAGGTGAAACATGATAACAGTTAGAAAAAGAAATTGATACATGGATCAACATAATGATTTAACGTGGTTCGACAATCAAATTGTCTACATCCACGGGTGATAAAGGATTTGGATGATTTCTATTCATGATTATATGTTACAAGGGGATGAACTACAATTTGAATTAAGTAAATATCAAAGAATTAATGAACTAACATTATAATTAACACAATACTCATACCTAAACTCTTTGATCTGATCCTATTCCTTTAGCCAAATTCTCTAAAAAAAATTCAGTCCCACTTTCTGTTTGAGAGTTTGGTATTTATAGAAAATTTCATGGGTCCCTCCAATCTAACTTTCCACCTATTATTTATTATCCATTCTTTGGAACGAAGTGTATCCCGCAAGACTTATTTGTATTTCCCGCAAGACTTGATATGCGTACTTTGTATTTCCCTTAGTTTCTCGCTTGGTATCCCGCACCTCTTCTGCGGATTCGTACTCAAATTGTTGTTTCTGGATTTGGATGAACGTTGCGGTCTTATTTGAATTATGGCATGTCTGACATGTGGCTATTAAAAGTGATTTTTCATGCTTTAGTTTCATTTTTTCCGCAACCTGTACAATCGAGACGTGTCCATCATGCATCGATGTTTGTCAGTTCCCTCAGGCTTTCCCGCAACTTGTGTGTCAGTCATGCAACAAAACTGTCTATTTCGTGCAGTATGCCATGCTTTCCCGCAACCTATGTGTCGATCATGCAACGATGCTCTCTATTTCAGATGTCTGTTTCAATACTTATCATAATTTCAGATGTATGTTTCAGTACTTCTTAAAGAGTTTTGTTTCAGTGTTTCTCGTTTTATCATAATCTGATACTCCTTCCATGTTATTTGAACATGTGTTGTTATGGATTTAATACACTCACGTAAGGAGTTAAGAAGATTTAGGGTATATCTCGGCAGTGTTTGAGTGGAAAAAATCAGCCAAGGATTGAACTTGCTGCAATTGTAAAATTAGTATGGATTCAGGTTCTCTGATATTGAATTGAATTGAATCGAATCAGTAAGATTTTATTTAAATAGGAGTACTTTATGTATATAAGTGGCTCTTGATTTCGAAAATTCATGGGTGTTTTCGTGTGGTGTGTAAGTTGTTCTACAAAATGTTTGAATGAAAATAAAGAAAGGGTTGTCTTTGTGGCTCATATCAAAGACCTAGATGAATTTTATATTTAGGACCATGATCTGATATATATATATAGAGAGAGAACATGTGTGGTGGTTTTGGTGTATAATGAATTTTGATTTCGATTGTAAGAAAAAAGAAGGAGAAAAGTACAAAAAAATTTGTTATAAGTTGGATGAATTGAACAGTGACAATCAAGTGTATAGATCCACTACAGATCTTAGATCTATCATTTAGCAGGTGCACCTTATTGTACACACTACTAGTTTATGTTGTCGAGTTTTCTTGCTCACTTTAAACATCTCCGATTCTTTGGAGGGTATTCAAAGGCATTTGAGAGTTGATGAAGGTTAGGAAGTTGCGTTTGTATCCAACTCGATTTCAATAGAAATAATTGATCTATGAAGGAAAATCAAAGCTTGCAACGAAGCTCTAATGAATGTTTCTACTGAGAAAAGGATAAATGAGTTTTAATGAGAGAGTGAAATATACCCACATGTAATGATCTACCCCCACATCAAACAAATATCAATCCCTTGTCGTTCATCTATTTTAGTTGTTTCACACCGTAGAATCAAACTGACTATATTACAACACATGTATATTTCTAATTTGGATAAAGGGTATTTTAGGATTTTTAAAAATATTTTTTTTTCTATACACACGTGAACTATACGTGATTATTTAATTGGATGATCACGATAAAACTAACGGAAAGGGGGTTTTAACTATTATGAATTTGAAAAAAAGGTAACGTAAAATAAGTATTTATTTTAGGGGGAAATATAAAATCCCCTAAATTTTTTGGTTTCCAAATGGGTATGATTATAGATATGATGCAAAATAAATGATTATTGATATGATTCTTTGAAGCACAATTTATCTTTTAATAACTATAAAACATCACAAGAGAAAATGATCACAACAACAATATAGGAAAAAACGAAGAATAAAAAGTATAGGTTTAGGTAAATCGAAGATTTTTTTTCATTGAAAAGATAGAAGATCTGTTTTTAAAAATTTGATGCAAAAGAAATTGGGTGAACCGGCAAAACCCCAGTTGGGTCAGTTGGTCCATCGGTTGAACCGACCGGTTCACCGGTTTAGTCATTCTAGCACGGTTTTCAGAATAATTAGTGGGTCATAACTGAACCAGTCTAGTTATTTTACTGGTTCAACCGGTCGGTCCAGTATAGTTCTTAAAACATTCGTCCTATCCCACCTGTCAAATGCAATCTTCAACCCTTCCTAAATCTACCGAAGATAAGTTAGATCGGATTCGGTATGATTTCGGTTGGAATAAACATCAATCCAAAGGAAGAGGTATATACACAAAATCTTGGTCTAACATATGCAAACCCAGATCTCAAGTTGGACTAGGCATCATAAACCCTCATCAATTCAACCTTGCCCGCCTCACTAAATTAGTTAGCAGATTACTCGTTTAACATATTTAGGTATGGGCCAAACTCCTTAATGTTAAATATTTTTTCAAATCTCATCCATTTTGGGATTCCAAGAAATCAAACCTATCATGGATCTAGACTCGTATAAAGAAAGACTTTTCTCTACTCCAAGATAATTATATTCTTAGAATTCAGGATGTTGCTTTTACCCATATTTGGTTAGATCACTGAATACCATCTTTGTCGACTCCCTATAGGCACAATCTTCCATCCATGGTTAAGGAATTATTTTCTCCTTTGGGTGGTTAAGACCTACCCAAATGCAGCAACTATTCCTCCGGAGATCATTCCAAAAATACTAGTCGACACCCCTGATCCATCTGGGCCAGATGCAATTCGCTGGAAGCATCACTTATATGGATCTTGCTCGGTTAAGAATGTTTATTCTTTCTTAGCCTGTCCAGCACCAACTCCTATTCCAGATATTTTCTTGAGTAAAATTTGGCCTCTCACATCCATTCCAAGGATTCAAGTATTCATTTGGAACTAGCCAACAAAGTTTCACCCACATCGGCTAAGTTAGACCTATGTGTCCCTTCTGTATCCGCTTTATACATGCTTTGCAACAGTCAAACTCCTGAACCAGATCATCATCTCTTCATTGACTTTCCGTTTGTTCGGGAAGTATGGTTTTCTTTTCCCTTCTATCACTTCAGATCTGCTTCCACCTTCTTTTGGAATATGAATTTCTTCATGTCTTTTTCTCCATCTTTTCCCCCAGTTTCTAATAGCATCATTGTTATTCTTTGGTATCTTTGGAAGTATCATTACTCTACTCACTATGAAGGCATCACCTCTTCCCATGATATACTAATTTCAAATATTCATAATTTTTTTTGTATCATCCCTTCTGCCTTTCATCTTCATCCTCCTACCACATAGTCTTTGGATATTTCCCCTATTATATCATAAATCTCTCCCTTTTGCTGAATCATCTTTATCGACGTTTATTTCAAAAAGTTGATTTCCCTATGGATTATGTTTTTTTTACTTTTATCGGTCGACCAACATTATTTTTCTCACCTAACGTCGGGATTGGGGTGAGCTTCTTTTGCCTCATGCTAAAGCTCAAACGCTTCTTCACATAATGCAATGGTTATGCTGTAGCACATTTTCCATTGTCTGCATTCCCATGGACTGCAAGCAACTTTCATACATTATTAACAATCTGAATATTATTGCCCCTTGGCACATGGAAAGTACCATTCTGATAATGAAAGTTACAATTTCTCATATCTTCCACAGGATACATATTAACACACAAACCAGAAATACAATACAACGATTGATACTTTAGCAAAGGCGGACAGGATTCGCTTCCTACAACATATGTCCACACATCTTTAACAACAAATACATGAACCTAATGTTTTTTCCAAGTTATTTTTAAGGCAGAAAACTGCCAATCTCATGTATTGCATTTCTTTTATCAAAAATAAAACAAAATATAATTTATGGGAGTCCCGTGTTCCCTTCCCTTATTATTTTTCTTAATTAATATTTTTTTTCCAAAAAAAAAAAGAAAAGAAAACCAAAATTCTTGAGGAGAAAAAATGTGTTTGATTTCATTGATTAAATGACTTGGAACAATTTAAGACATGTCATGTAATTTCTTTACGAAATTGTATTTCAGTTCCGCAGCTACACAAGGCTAGCCTCGTCATGGACCTCGGCCATATTCCCAAGGATCCCAACCTACACAAGTTAGCCTCGTCATGGACCTCGGCCATATTCCCAAGGAACGATTTTTTGGGGAACCCTCAGAATTTGAGGGGACCATCTCCCCTATTTTGCTAAGGTCATTAGGAAGTAATTCCTGGTTCCCCATATCCATATAATTTTAGATATATCCAAAATACCCTCACTTAATTATGAGGTAATAATTAGATTTAGTTAAACTTAGTTATTTTTAAGTGTCAGATGAGATAAAATATTGTTGTGTTAGAGAATTTGAATAAGAAGAAGAAAATTTTTTGAAAATAAATTGAAACCTAGGTTTGGTGGTTGTCGAATTTAAAATGAATTACTCTAGTGCAAATAAGGAGGAATTTGAAACTTTAAATCATAGAAGAAACAAATTATTCATCAATCTTTCCAAAAATCCGGTAATGAATGATATGTTAGATGGTGAATTTTTTCTTTCCCAAACCCAAACTCATTCCCAAAATTAGGTTTTTTCTTTCCTTCAAGATTACCGAGATCACAAAAAAGAATATGAAGATTATAATGTTTGGGATACCCGGATATATTTTTTAATGTGTTTTTTGTTGCTTAAATTGACTTAAACTTGGTGAAAATATCAAACTTTATAGCTTGGCTTCGGCAAGCTCGATATAAGTTTGGCTAGTACAATGAAAAACAAAGGTAGCCGAACTTTCTGAGTTCATGGTAGTAGCCGAACTTAGATGTTTTTAGTACTAATGGTAGTAGACGAACAATGTGATCTTTAACCGAACTTTCAAAATATTATCAAATAGAAAGTTCGGTTAGCTCGACAATAGGATTTAATAACCAAACTTATATAATAAACCAAAAAATAGTTCCATCAAGATTATATTTGATATTTTAACCAAACCTTTTCAATTTACCAGGGCTTTTTTGTGCTAGCAGTTCTGTTAGAAATTATTTATTGCAGGCAGCCGAACATTTTTGATTTCACCAAGGATTTCTTGTGTTAGAAGTTCGGCTAAGTTTGATATTTTACTCCCTAGCCGAACATTACTCTGGAATGTGCAATTTTTAGCAGAACTTCTTCTCCCTATCCGAACGTTAAACAAATTATCAAATAATTTTATTAAGTAGAAAGTTCGAATAGATCGATAATATGATTTAATAACCGAACTTATATGTCTAAAACCCCAAAAAAAAAATTGGTTAAGCTTATAATTGGTATTTTAACCGAACCTTTCTCTGTTTTCCCTAAATTTCAATGTTTGTTGTCCGAACTTTGTTCTAAACAGCCGAACCTTTTGTTCGGTTTGTTATGTAACAAGCTTTATCAAACGAAATGTTTTACCGAACTTACAAAATTCATTAACTAAATTTTAAAACCAAGTTACGAAGAATTAACGTCAAATACAGACCAACTAACAAAGTCCAAACCATGTAATTGTTCTAAAATGCAAACATACTAAATTCAAACACTCATTCACCACGTCGACGATTGCGACGAACTCTTTTACCACGTCTAAGTTCTTCGTCGGATGGGGTCTCATCTCCACTTGGTTCCAATATAGTAGCAGCAGCTGCACCTTCCCCACTTGGTCCCCTTCTAGTAGCAGCAACATCACTTGAACCTTCCCATTGTAGTCGACTCCTCTTAGGCGCCTTCATCTTGCTCGGCTTCACCTTATTGTTTGATATGACTTTATCCCATTAGTTGTAAAGGGATTATGTTCTTCAGTCTGCAAAGAGTCTCCCGTGCGAATTTAAGCCATCATTTTCCTCAATAGCTTCCTACCCGCCTTAACTTATTGAAAGTTAAACATAAAAATACGTTATTTTAGGTCAAACTTAATAACACGTCAAAAATCATAAACAGAAGAACTTTATTTACCACACTCTCCAACACCTTCGCCGCAAGTAGGCGTCTTCCCATTTTTAACTCCCTTATTTTTCTCCTTATCCTTTGCCTTCTCCGCCTTAGCTTGTTAAACATGATTTATAACATATGGATGACTAATACCTAGATACCATTCCATGTACCCTTCTCCATATGCACTTTGGAAACCCTCCAAATATATACATTCATCTTCAAAAATAAGGTATTCACCCATGTTGTTCCACATGTCTGGAGTTGGATATCGGTTATGACATGGCTTAAAGAAATTGGCGGTGTTCTTCGTACCCCTCTTCAACAATCTAAAGATTTCATTCTACACAGTTGGGATAGTCTGCACACAAGCGAGTTGGTGAAATACTCTTCGAGGGTTGTATATCGAGTAACCGCCAGGGAAGAACAATGGCCCGTAGTAAGCCGCGACTGGCGAAATCTCAACCTCAGCAAAAGAGTAAGGATGAAAAACTATTTTATGCGCTCCCAAATAATCCAACATTCTCCCCGTGTATTCCAACAGATTCTCTTTAGCCTTCAACTGTGTGTGCTTGAACTCGTACTTTCCGGCCGTCGGCTGCCCAGCAAGCAAACCATTATTCTTAGTAGCCAACTTCATTACAGGGAAGTGGTAGTACACCCACACATAAGGGAAAAAATCCAGTTTAACAAAAGTTCGGTTATAACAAAAATTCAATTCTCAACCCAACATAAGAAAGTTTGGTTATATATAAAGATTCATCAGTCATCTTTCTACACAATTTATGGGTATGGGGGTATGTCAAAGATTACCTGGAAGAGAGTGTAGTAGCCTCCAATTTGTGAAGTATTAATTCGATTAACGCTCCTAAGTTGGTCTTGAAAAAAGGCAAGGACTGTAGTGCCCCAAGAGTAATAATTGACCTCTTCGAGGGGATCCAAAAGCTAGAGAAAATTGGCATTTACCCTGTTTCCAGAAGTGTCAGAAAAGATAAGGGTTCCTAGATGATACAACAAGTAAGCGGTGACATATTGCTTAATCTTTTCCTCGTCCATCACCCACCCCCCTCTCTCTACTTTATGTCTTGTCCCTCTGAATTCCCTCTTCAAAATGACTAACTTAAACTTCCTCACCTTCTTCAACGGATGACCCTTCTCATCGACTTCAATCAACTCCATACCAGGTTTAGGCTCCTTAATAGCGCGTATGAACTCCATCTTGGTCTTACTTCGGCTCCACCCTAGCGTCTTTTTCGCTAAAACTTCTAGATATTTAAAACTCATCTTAGCTTGATAGCCTTCTGCAACACATTTTCCATCCACTCTAAGACTGGTGATCCGACACACGTCGCCAGGAATGATACACATCTCGCCAAATTGGAGGTGCATGGTATCCATCTCTGGGTAGATCCTCTCAGCAAACGCTGAGACGGTGACACTGTCAAACTCGGCGTATGCATAATGGATATCAGACCACAAAATACATGACTTGACCCTCTCCACCACTTGTTCACACTCATCCTCTATATCCCATGAAACTTCCTTTTGGCGTGTCAAAAGTCTAGTCGTATTGTTATGATCCTACAAAATTAACATAATCATTGACTAACTAACACACAAGAAATCATAATTAAGAGAACATAAGTCGGAAAAAATATATATAGTTAAAATTCAATACCTTGGCCGAGTAGATTTTGACAGCCCATGAGTGTTTGTAGACGAACAACACTTCGCCTTCATCTTCCGGCGTACCATGAGGTGGATTAGTATGAGTTAAACACAACTTCTTATCAGGAATATGTGCATATCTAACACAAGGTGTCTTAGGTGTCTTCTTCTCTTTAGCAACAAAAAATAAAGATTTTAGGTGGATTGATAAACATTTAATTTATACATTTTTACCGTCTTATCTATATTTTTTTGTTAGTGTTTTTATCCTGATTTTAATATTTTTGTGCTTTTATAGGTTGTACTGGTAAATTAACTAGATACAAATAAATTGACTAAATTGGAAGCTAAACTGGTGTTTAGACGAAAAGCGCCAATTGGTACTCACACAATCAATGAATGAGAAATTCAAATATGAACTATGTTAGTTTTGTAAGCTAGCACCACTTATATATAGTCACGGCCACTGTAGTTAAATTTCAGTCGGTATGGTCGAAATATCGCCGGTTTTATCGGTATTGGTCCTCACCCGATACGAAATAGCATATACCGGTAGAACGGTTTTTGTCCGAAAATATCGATCGATATTGACCGGATCGGTTTAACCGAAATGGTCGAAATGGACCGGCGGCCGAAATAAGGGTTTTTAACTATTTAAAAAAAAAAAAAAAAAAAAAAAAAGAACAAGAAAAAGCAAAAATGAATTTTCTTGTCATTGTTGTAGGGTTTTCAATTGTTACTCATATTTTTTATGGTATTTTAGAAAAATGAGTACTAGTTTTATATCTTAATGAGTTAAATATAGAAAAAACGTTTGATATAATAATTATAGGTATAAAATATGTGGACCGATATTTACAGATATTTAAAACCGAAATATCATCGATACAAAAGTATACCAGTATATCGTTCTCGACCGGTATGAACCGAAATCCGATATTCATTAATCGGTCACGGCAAGAAAAGGAAGAAAGAGTTCATAAGTGAATTTATGTTAACTTTACAAGACAATAAGAAGTTGGCTAGGTGAGGTGACGTGGTAAGAGTTGGTGGGGGACTTTTTTCTGTATAAAGAGGACTTGATAAAGAGAATGTGAAGTGGGGAAGAAGAGCACGTGGTCAAGACAAGAGAAGAAGGCTAGAGAGAGTTTACCTTACTATCGGGTGGCGTTCATTTGGAGGAGGACCTTCTTTGAGTTTAAAAACATACAGGCGTAAGAGGGAGTAAGGTTGGATGACGTGAGTGATAGTGGGAATTAAATTGAGAATAATTTTATCTGCTGGATAACGACACTTATCCCACTATTTTGTTTATAGAGATCTTGGTCAAGATAATATTTTTGGGAATAAGAAGATTTAATGAGCTACATAATTTGGAGGAGAGTCTCTATAAAGTCTGACGCCGTATACAAAAAGGGTAGCCAAGTCTGACGCCGTATACAAAAAGGGCGGAGCCGACACAGACAAGAGTTAGAGTTTTTATTCTTTTTCATTTTCTTTTCTATTTTGTAATGGGTAGTTAGTTTTTTAGATAAGGTTACGGAAGAAACCAATTATATTATACAAAAACTTCAGGTATTTTTTAAAAAAATTATTTTTTTAGTTTAATTATTTAATTATTTTTTATTATACAAACTTCGTTCTTTGATAGTTATGAATAGTCTTCAACGATGATATTTTATAAGTAAAGAAGATTATACCGTTTTGGGTTACAAGAAAGATTGTAACATTTATTTTCACCGTAGTATTTTCTGAGACATATTAATTTGGTTCTATAGTCTTGAGTTATAATATGAATATTTTTAGAGATGAATGAATAATTTGCATATTTAATTTGATGGAATCTGAAATTCTAGTTTTTTCTATATTATTTAGTTTTATTATATTTAATTAATATTTCTATTTCATCTTTTAATTTTAATTTTATTTAGCACTGCTTTGTTTATTAACTAGATATAATATTATCAATCCCTGTGGGAACGAACCGTATTTGTCGCTTCTACTTTGTAGACGTCAAGCGATTGCGACAATAGGTTTTTGGCTTCTCAATTTTTGGCGCCGCTGTCGGAGATTGGGAAATATTATTTTTGGTTAATTTTACAATTTTGTGTTAAGTATATTAATTAGTTTAGATATTTATTATTTCTTTAATTTTTATTTATTTTATTTTCTCTTTTAGATTTTACTTGGGTATTTTTTTATCTTTGGTGTGCAGGTTATATTTTGCATTTAATATGGAATAAATTTGCCTACTAAAAAGGTAAGTAAGATTTCCATAATTTATTTGTGAATAATATTTTTTAGGTTAGTTAATATTTTCATTAATTTATTTTATTTTTAGAAACAATTTATGTTAGGAATTTGTATATATTTGTTTTAGATTTTTTTTATTTTGTATATTAAAAAAAAACATTGTGGACACACCAATTGCATTCTTCAGATACCGAGTTTAGGAAAACTCGTGGATAAGTAAGATGAACTCGTGCCTTGGACCTGATTGGAGTTACCAGATGAAAGTCCACAAGTCTTAGCCTCGTACCTTTGACCAGTCTCTGACTATATGTATATTTTGCTAAGGTAACCTGAGCTTACCTATTGTTGTCAACCTTTCATTTGCATTTTCACCAAAATAATATATATATATATATATGTCGAATTGGTATTATGAGGACCAATATAATGAGTATCGATATGAATATCAAAATGGGCATTACCTGTATTATGACCAAATTGTGGATAATACTTGGGACCACTACCATCCTTATGAAGGTTATGGTTCATAGCATAGTGATCCCAATTACTATTCGCATGCTCACCAGTCGTACGGACGGGTAAATGAGCAATATTATACTAAGCAAAATGTTAGTTCCATCTTTGGAGGATTTAATGAAATAGTTGCAACATAATACTTCTTATGACCAGAGTCTTTGTTTAGAAGATTCATTCAAAAAGTTGACCGAAAGTTATTTGTACCTAAAATTTGCTCCCTAGGCAAAACAATGTACTGTTGAAGTACTTTATGTAGGTTCGAGGATCAAAATCGTACAAAACAAGTAGGATGTCTATATTTGTTCTGCTTCGGTTACAAAGAGAGGAGATGGGTTGATCTTAGGGGAGGGAAGCAAAGAAGGTTGAAGGAATTGTGTGTAGAATTGTGTGTTGTGGTAGAAAAATAGCAGAGCATGAGAATGATTTTCTATCTCTTCTCCGTCTGTGGCTTGTTTTCTGTTCTTTGTCTATTGTGAGAATGGGCTAAGCAACCTATTTATAATAGTTGGATACCACACACTTTCCTTGTAAAGTAGTGGTAGTTTTGGGGAGATAGAGAAGTGGAGTTTGTGGGAATAACCGTCCACTTTGTCTCTGGGAAGTCTGGAAACTTCTAGACCATGACTCCAGTATCTCTTCAACCGCTCCAACTTATCACTAACTTTGTAACTTCCTTGTCATGGGATAGTGCTACACCCATGTTTCTGTAAACCGCCAGACCTAAACCCCATGTTTTATCCCCCCATTATAATATGAATTGATGTCTCGTAAGAGTTAGTGGGGTCATG
>JAJJMC010014777.1:5949230-6013713 GCA_023531435.1 Papaver californicum | reverse complement strand
CCCATTATAATATGAATTGATGTCTCGTAAGAGTTAGTGGGGTCATGGCTTTAGATCCATGAGCATTGTCGTAGAATAATGTTTATGGTAGACTTTTTATCAATTTTATCGTAGTTATGACTTCTTATATATATTTTCTCCGTCTGTGGCTTGTTTTTTGTTCTCTGTCTATTGTGAGAATGAACTAAGCAGCCTATTTATAATAGTTGGATATCACACACTTTCCTTGTAAAGTAGTGGTAGTTTTGGGGAGATAGAGAAGTGGAGGTTGTGGGAATAACCGTCCACTTTGTCTCTGGGAAGTTTCTGGAAAGTTCTAGACCATGACTCCAGTATCTCCTCAACTGCTCCAATTTACCACTGACTTTGTAACTTCCTTGTCATGGGGTAGTGCTACACCCATGTTGTTGTAAACTGCCAGACCAAAACCCCATGTTTTATCCCCCCCATTATAATATGAATTGATGTCTCGTAAGAGTTAGTGGGGTCATGGCTTCAGGGACATGAGCCTTGTTGTAAAATAATGTTTCTGGGAGACTTCTTACCAATTTTGTCGTAGTTGTGACTTAAGTAATAGTGCTAGCCTGAGCAAATAATGGTGCTATCTTGAACATAGAAATATTGTAGAAGTAATGGAATGTGAGACCCAACAGTTGTGGCACGTGGGAACTAGTAGTGGAGCAAGGCGTTGCACGGAGCGCTGGGCGCTGCATGGAGCATTGGCGCACACAGAGCTTGGTGTTGCTCGGAGCGCTGAGCTACACGGAGCATTAGCGTGCACGAAGCGCTGGGGCTTACGGAGCTTAGGCTTTGTACAGATCTTGGGTTGCATGGAGCATTGGGGCGCGACAACAATATTAGTGTTGCTGGCAGTGTGTGTGCTCCAGCCAACGCTTCCATGGCCCCACCTCCTTTAGCTCTTTGGCCAGACTCCTCCGTGGCTCCCTAGATTTGTGGTTTTTGTAGCTTTATAGCTTTTGTAGCTTTGGTTGACTTCGTTGTTTTGGTTGACTTTGTTTATTTTATTATTTTGACACATTTGTGTTGGAGATATGTCTAGGGATTACTAATGCTTGTACTTGTTGTTGCCAGGCCTATAGCCTATATGTTATTCATTTATTGACATTGACTAATGCCATGACCATGGCTATGGTCTATTTAGAGTTCCTCAATCTTGTGAGATTTAAATGTTAGCATTTATGCCTAATTTATGTGCAGTGCACACAGAACACCTTCAAGAGATTCAGCGGCAAAAAATTGCAATCTTGAAATTATGCTCGATACAACTCTGCAATTAGATATTATGTATCCGCTTAGCGCTTTTATTCGAATATGGTGTTTTCTTTATTATGAATATTTGCGATTTTGTATAACCAACATGTTCTGTTTTATACAAGTAGTTTGTATGGGTGCACATGAAATAACCAGGTTTTTGTTGCATAAAGCTTTGAAATTTTACGGGTGCACGTAAAAGGGGCTGCAGATCTTCTGCAACCATATAATGAATATATATTCTCAATTCTCTTTTGGAATGTAAGACAATATTTTATATTCATAATTCTGATCTCGGGCCTGAATATATATACAATTTCATGTTTCTGCAGTTGAGCAGAGATAATATTACAATTTTCTCCTTTGTCAAAAAACCACCATCGACAAAAGTTCAGTAGGAGTGATATATTAATGTAGAAATTTTATGAAGAGTCACTTAGATGTGAATCAGATCAGAATAAAAGACTTACATCTTTAAATACCGCTCTCAGTGAACTTAAGACACATTTAGATGATATTAAAGAAGAAGAACGGTTAGCTGCTAATATTGCTCAAAATGAACTTAATTGCCAAAATAGTGTTTCCAATTTTACCCTTGATAATAATGATGGATATTTACCTAATTTAGAGGACGAGGTTAGGATAAAAGACATTATTTATTTAGATAAGGTTCAATCATCTTCATATTATTATGATGATGAGGATACTGTTGATGAGGAAATTGAAATTCGTATTCATAATGACGATGAAGTTTTCACACCAATTGAGCTTCATGATAATAATGATGTTTCTAGTTTCAATCCTAATAATATTGATGATTATTTACCTATTCAAGAGGAAAAAGATTTAAATAGAGATACCATTGTTATAGACGGTGAAATATTTCCTTGTTATTATGAAGACGATGATGGTTTAGAGGAACGAGTTTATCCCGAGACTAGTGTTTTAGAGTCCAATGATTCAAAGAATATAGTCCCTGACGAAGATGATAGACTCGTAGAGATTTTAAATATGAGTAAGGATGCACCACCTGATTATAACCTAGAAGAAGCAATTGACCATTTTCAGGAATCTGACAATCTAGAAATTAGGGATATTATGGCTAGTCTATCCAAGGGCACTGAAAATTCTAAGTTTGGTGGTGAATACCATTCTCCCTGTGGTTTATCTTTGACTCTTATAAAGGTCCCTCACTTGGGACTTGACATTTGTGTCTCTACCGTTTTAAGAGATTATCTTCAAGAACTGTTTCCTAAGGCTAATTTAGTCCAAAAAGAAATTCAGTTGTTAGAAACCCATCCTCTGGTTGATGTAGTTTACCCAGTCCATGATACCATGGTTGATTTTACTGTCCCACCAATATTTTGTTTACCAAATGTGAGAATGTTTCAACTTTAAATGTGTCAATTTTTAACTTTTCAAACTAAATTTGATTATTTTAGAAAATTTGAATCGACACATTTTCTTAAAAATGACCAACAATCCCATACGCTCCATTGTAGTCAACTCTATAAGTCAAATCTGATTGACTTCAAGGATCCGCAATTACTTAGATTATTATTATATGATTCGTAAATTATGACTAATCCTTTCTTGGTCTGGCTGAAGACTTTAAACTTGCCCTCTATGGGAGGCAACCCATATGCTTTTGGTATACGGTGTTGGTAACTTCTTTCAATATCTCTTTTGTTACTGTGCTCGGTATTTCTCCTTGTTCATGCTTTTATTCATTTATCTTTAGAAAATCGAGGACTATCTTCAATATAAGTTTGGGGGTAAGGGAGAAATTTTTAAAAAAATTTAGTTGTACCAAAAACTCCAAAATTTAGAGACTTGTGAACAATTCAGGATGACACTAACCATTCTAAGTAGATGGAAACAAATTCGTTGGAGTTTAGCGACCCAACTAAATGGTCTATTCATAAAAGGACAAAGTTCAGGTGTTAGAAATAACATGATAGTCGTTACCATATCTCGGAGTCGTCACCATATCACGTTTTGTTTTTATTTTTGTAATTTTTTTTGTTTCTCTAAGTGATTTGGTAGGAAACTAGTATCGCCTTGTTATCGCCAGGATTAAGTAGAATGATTGAGATAATCCCTATTATTTTAATTGAACTTAACCAATAAATTATTCAAAAAAAATGACACTTGTATAGCAATATGTGTGTGTTCTTCCTGTCTCTGTCGCCTAAGCAAGCATGAAACGCAGGATCCATGTGAACTATCATGTAATCTGCTGACAAGGAGCAGGCACTTAGATTCAAAATATTTAATCATGTTGTCAGAAAAAAATGAAATTGAAAATGAAATTGAAAATGAAATAAAAAAGTTAAAAAAATAATAATTTTATATATTTAATAAATCGATTGCTGGGGTCCTTGTATATACCAGCTGAGTTGATACTAGAATTAAGATTCAGACTGGTAGGTGCGTATCTCAATTCATTAGGGTTCATCTTGGTACGATGTCCGTACAAATATTTTGGGAAACACCGTTCACCTTAGTCAACATGCACACACTTCTATCTCCATATCCATCTTCTTAATCTATTCATGTGATTGTGGTTTGTTAGATTCCGAGTATCGTGGTCCATTGTACAACTTCATGAGTAGTGCTTTGTTTTCTTATATATGAATTTTAGTACGCTTGAGTAAAAACTCGTGTACATCAATTGGATTCAAAACAGGGTAATTCCTCCCATAGCCAAAGAATCTTGTAGTCAACTAAATAACATGTTTAGTGTCTACCCTCAATCGTTCACAAGTATCTAGGGTTTGGAGTAAAGGTTTTATGGGTATACCTCTTGTAAACCCTCACAAGACTAAAGCTCGTCCAATAGGGACACCTATGGGTTTAAGGGCTTGTTGCACGCGCTAAGTTCAATCCCGATACCTTCGAAAATGAGCTAGATTTTATTCTATTTTCTAGATTAGATTTACTCGAGGACTAGCAAAATATAGATTTGGGGGTATTTGATAAACACTTAATTTATACGTTTTTACCGCCTTATCTATATTTTTTTGTTTTCGTTTTTATACTAATTTTAGTGTTTTTATGCTTTCATAGGTTGTACCAGTAAATTAACTAGATACAAATATATTGGCTAAATTAGAAGCTAAAATGGTGTTTGCGACAAAAAGCGTCAATTGATACACCATCGAAGAATGAGAAATTCAAATATGAGCCATGTTAGTTTTATAAGCTAGCACCACTTATATATAGTCACGGTAAAAAATGGAAGAAAGAGTTCATAAGTTAATTTCTGTTAACTTTACAAGGCAATAAGAAGTTGGCTAGGTGAGGTGACGTCGCAAGAGTGGGTGGGGGATATTTTTCTGCACAAAGAGGACTTGATAAAGGGAATCTGAACTGGGGTAAGAAGAGCACGTAGTCAAGACAAAAGAAGAAAGCTAGAGATTTGTTTTGGCTAAGTCCCGTTTGAATTAAAGAATGAAAGAGCTACAAAATAAGGTTACAAAGAAATGTGAGCACTAAGGCTCTGATAACGAAGAAATGACAGGCTAAAACATTTTTGGCCTCTAAAAAAAGATATTAAACTCCTCACGTAACTCTCCTCGGAGGTGTTGGGCCCTCCCTGCCCTTATTTGTCATCTCTACATTTGTTGCTTCAGTCGTTTCTTCGCTAGCATCCTGGGCTATTTCCTTTCCTCTCTTCCTTTCATTCCTCATATATGTCCCATTTTTAACAGGAGTCCCTTTCTTCCTCTTTTTCTTCCTGTTTGACTGTTGGCTATCTTGTTCCCTGGCCATATCTTGCAAGATTTTTTCCCTATCCTTTTCCAGCTGTGCCACTCTTTTCGCGCTGGCCTGAGTAATCTATCTGATTTTTGCCGTTAATTCTAAGTTATAGCTAATCTCGGCCTCCCTAGAGGATTCTCGGGGAGCCTTCCCTGTTGTGCTGCCGTCCTTGGCTACTTTTTTAGCTTTTACCTTGGGAGCCTTTGCACCCGTGTCTTGCTTTATTGCAGCAGCAGCAGCCTTGGCTTTTGCAGTTATAGCCATAATTTGGCTTGCTAACTCCTTAGCCTTTGGAAGTTTTGCTGCATTTGCTGCTCCTTTTCTCAACCTCCCTTCTTCATCTTCTTTATCAGCTTCATCTTCCCAATCAAGTTTCCTTGATGTTGGGTCATTTTCCTCTTCCTCTTGTGGCCCTTGCTTATCGAGCACCCCCTTATTTTTTCGCGCCATGGCCTTTTTAACCTCCCGGGTGAAGTTAAGAGACTTTTCAAACGAGCATATAAATCCTTCCTTACCTCTGTTCCTTGTATTCTCCCTGTGCTCCTCTTTAGCTTCCATTAGCATAACTCTTAGCCTAGCATCGTCATCTTCACTAACCATAGTAGCTAATTCACTTGGAAGGTTGCTGCTGGTGGCTAAGTTGTTGTTGTTAGATAATGACGTAATATTTCTAATTGCTACCTCAATGGATGTAGTAATGTTGGCTTTCTTCGATGAGCCCAGCGCAACTAGCCTTGCTGAAACATCTTGAATCCAGAGTGCACGAGCTTCATCTTCACTTTCAGCTAAGGCCTTGTCGTAGTCCCGTAAATCTGCGATCCTTTCCTTCTCACCCTCTTCGTCCCAATCAATTCTTTGGCATATTATCAGGTCATCATCTTTCAATGATCCTTCATCACTCATGTAAGGCTCGTAGGCCTCAATGTCCGAGTTGTCTGAGCCCACGAACACTTCAGCCACCTCCAATGTGTTGTTGTTGGCTACTTTGTTTAGTGTTGTGAGGTCGCTTTCACTAGCTTCCATCCCCATGTGTTTATCCTTGACAGCTTTCCCAACAGCCTCACCATTGGGCAGTGCAGCCTCAGCCAGCTTTTGGCTTGTGATGTCGCTATCTCTGGATGGGGTGTTGACTATTGTGTGGTCGCTTTCCAAAGTCTCCAGCCCCATGTGCACCTCTTTACTAGCTAGAAGAGCTCGTGACTTCTCCCTTGGCCTGTAGCTATCAGAGGTAGCCGTTGAATGAACTTGTATCCTCGATTTTCCGCCCCTAGTTGTGGTGTCCCTATCTCGGTCAGGCTTTCCAATGTTGCAGACTGGAATAACACGTGAAGGGAAGGCCAGCTCTCTTGTGGCGCCTACCTCAAAGACCAAACCATCCATGCTACTGTTCATCTTCTTCTTCCCCTTCACTATCTCTTGAGCAAACCTACATTCAGCCAAAGCATGGCCTATTATCTTGCATTTGTTGCAGAATTTTTTCGGTGCTTTAGGTATGCTAACTGCTTGGAAGAAGCTATGCCCGGGAGCGTTTACTTTGATTTTTGATGGTATTTCCTTTGCGAAATCAACATCTATAAGAACTCTAGCATAGTCCCTTGCTAAAGTTCTTGAGTCTACATCCATTGGAGAGCCCAAAGCTGTGCATATGGACAGCAATATCTCCTTCATCCAGAACAAGATTGGTAAGCTAGGCAGCTGAACCCAAACTAGTGCTCTTGATGTACGTTGCTTTGTTGGATTGAAGCGTGGATGGTAGTCTTGCACCTTGAGAGCTTGATTTCCCACAGTCCAAATGCCTCCCTTCCATACTCTTTTCTTGTCCACATCATTAGATAGAACAATGGTAAAGTATCCCTTTGTCATTGGAATGAAATGATGGGTACCTGTAAGCTTCCATTGTTGAAGTAGATTTGCATTTACCTCTGCAAACTTGAGCTTGTTGAAGTCGAGCCTGCCTATTAATGAAAACTTCATCTTTTCCATTGTTTTTTCGTATAGCTCATTGGAGATATCAACTACGAACTGGATATCAGAGTTTTTGGCCATACATAGTTGATTTAAATCGATCATTGCTGGTGCGTTTGTCTTAGTTTTTGGCTCATGGATTCTTCTCTTAGTTGCTGCAATAAAAGAATCTTTTGCTAGTGTATGGTTGCTTGATATATTTTCTGGAATATGAGGAGATCCCTGTTGCACCTCCATTGTTGCTGTATTTTGAGCTTCTCCAAAGAGAAAAAACTCAGGGCACAGCTCCATGAGGAGAGAGAAACGAGAGATGCATTATGAAACGAGAAGAAAGCTAGAGAGATTTTACCTTACTACCAGGTGGCGTTCATTTGGAGGAGGACCTTCTTTGAGTTTAAAAACATACAGGCGTAAGAGGGAGTAAGGTTGGATGACGTGGGTGAAAGTGGGAATCAAATTGAGAATAATTTTATCTGCTGGATGACGACACTTATCCCACTATTTTGTTTATAGAGATTTTGGTCAAGACAATATTTTTGGGAATAAGAAGATTTGAGAGCGACATAATTTGGCGGAGAAAGAGGAGTTGTTCTCTCTTAGGTGGGTTAATTTTATCCGATAGTCCAAGTTCTAGTACCGATAATCCTTATCTATGGAGTTTTATAGATATCTATGATTCGTTATGGGCTGGTCCGATCTAGTCTATTTAAATAAGGGCAGATAAAGGTTATAAGTTAATTTTTTTTGTCCGGTCCTATAGCCAGCCTATTAACGTGTCAATACTACCTGGTCTAGTTTCCTGTTAAAACTATTATTTACTTGGTCTAATTGCTCATTTCAAATTTTTATCTTTATATTAAAAAATATAATTTATAAAATTATAACATACTAAATAACCAAACTAGTCATATATTCTTTCGATAAAAAAATTATTTTACTAAATACACTGAAAAAATCTATGATTTCCTTTTAACATCATTCAATTTTGAGAAAATTTAATTATTATAATTGTATAAATTATTTTCTTTTTAAATTAAAATACGTTTTACTATACACTTAAGGCCCACCCGGTCCTGCCCGCCCAAGGCCAAATTATTAAATAGGCTTGGACAAGCCATGGACACTTTATTTTGCTACAAATCCTTGCCCGCCCGACCCATTTGATTTAACGAGCAAAAGATTATTCTACCGGGTTCGCCCTTGCCCATTTAATCAATGGGACGGGCTTCCCTACCCGACCCAATTTACACCCCTATTTTCTCTATAAAGTCTGACGACGTATACAAGGGAGGGGGAGAGGAGCCGACACAGACAAGGGTCAGATTTTTCATTCTTCTTTATTTTCTTCTCTATTTTGTAATGGGTAGCTAGCTTTTCTTCTAGGGTTACGGAAGAAGCCAACTATATTATGTAAAGACTTTCGGTATTCTTTCATAAAATTATTCTTTTGGTTTAATTGTTTTATTAAGCTTCGTTCTTTAATGATTATGAATAGTTTTCGACTGTTGACATTTTACAAGCGAATGAGATTATACCGTTTTAGTTTACAACAAAGATTGTAACATTTATTTTAACCGTAATACTTTCCATGGCGTATTGATTTGGTTCTATAGTCTTGAGTTATAAAATGAATATTTTTAGAGATAAATAAGTAATTTTCATATTTAATTTGGTGGAATCCAAAATTCTAGATTTTTTCTATATTATTTAGTTTTATTATATTTAATTAATATTTCTTATTTCATCTTTTAATTTTAATTTTTTAGTAGTACTTTATTTATTAACTAGATATAATATTATCAATCCCTGTGGGAATGAACCGTATTTGTCGCTTCTACTTTGTAGACGTCGTGCGATTGCGACTATAGATTTTTGGCCTATCATGGATCTTCCTCATTATCTTCCTCTTCCTCATTCTCTTGCTCATCCTCAACTTCATGCTCTATCTCTTGGTTCACTTCTTCACGGATTTCAACTCTCGGTAACGTTCCCGACCTCTTTGTAGATTTAGTTTCGCGTTTATCTGCCCCTAGGTGTTTGCCGTGGCGAGGGGTCGGAGTTCTAAAATCTTCCACCACCTTATCCTTAGCTTTACCTTTCGACTTTTTTCTAAAAACAAAACAAAAACTACTTAACTAAATTCGAACAACAAAGCATGAAGTTGGGATAAAAAACAAAAACTTCGAAAAAATCGATTTAACCGAACAAAAAGTTCGGTCAACAAGAAAAACGTTCGGCTAGCATCCAACATTTTTCCTCAAAAACAGTGTAGTGTTCGGTTGGAATGTTAATTTTAGAGAATAACCGAACTTTAAGTTGACATTTCGAACTAAAAAATTCGGTTGAAAGAACAAAATAAAAGTTCGGCTAAAAATTCAATAGAAATAAAAGTTCGGTTGTCCATAAAATTATTTCTCAACCGAACTATTCTTCGTGTTCTAGAAAAACAGAAAGTTCGGTTGAATAAAACACTATGTTACTAGCCGAACTTTAATCTGAAACTACATTTTGAATCCTAAAAATCATGATTTCTACTCGAATCGACTATAAAACCGTATGCAATAGAAGGGGTTTGACGGGAATTACCTTCTAATTTGTATGCTGGGGTTGATTAGTGGCTCGATTTCGGGTTGACGAACTGGCTTTTCAACTTCTTCTTGATTTGCTTGATTCACTTGATTTGTAATCGCCGCAATCCCAGGATTAGGTTGTACATCTCTTTTACAATGTTTAACACGACTCATTTATAAACGACAAGATTAGTCGACGACGGAATTCGTTTATGAATCGACGATTAATCGTTTATGGAAGATGAAGAGGGGAAGAGGAGGAGTTTTTGAAAAAAAAAAATCGGTTAAGATTATGATTTTGTTCTAGGATTTAGTTTTATATTTATTTTGGTTTGGGTGATTATATTAGATTAGGATAAATTTAATAAAGAGTAACTTAACCATTTCATCTTATTAAGACACCCCTATCTTTATAGGGCATATGACCTAAGTAAAAGTCCCCTCAAAAATGAGCTGGGCCGCAAATAATCGCTGTTCCCAAGGATCCCAATCGGGCCAATCCCATCAATGAGAAAAGCTATCACTCTCCTCTAATTGGCTAGCCAGAACGGCCCGACTCTCACTTCAGAATTTCAACATCAACAGATTCCAGAATGCTAAAACATTTCACCAAAGCTAAACATATACCAGTGACAGTATGATCACATTAAGATCACATCGTTCAGGGAATATAAATGAACAGATACAGACTACAATGACATGAATTGGACCCACCATATTTGCGGCGGGCTAGGGTTCAATCAACAGTAAATACAGCCTGATCCGTTCCAATATTCAGGCTGACCAATTCTCAGGTCATTAACCCAAATATTTCCGGCCTTGATTGTTCTTCAACGTGCTGAAATTTGTCACCCCTTCTCCTAATCTGGATTTTGTGTGCCAGAAAAGTTCCACTACAGTAGTTGCAAATGGACCATACTTGCATCCAAGTATATCAAACTTAGGATTCCAGTAAAATCTATAAACAATCACACACGGAACCCAAATATTTATTATACAAAGTATATACAGAAGATTGCAGCCTCACAAGTGTTTTTACACGTCAAATGGTTTTAACCCGCATGGAATTTATTGGAGATGATTTTCAAATAAACTCACTAATGAACGTTTCAGAATATCGATATCCTCGAGCAATTTCTCATTTTCAACATTTCCAAGTTGTATTTCAACATGTAAAGCTGCATTCAAAACACAGCTAGTTACACAAACCTGTCAAAGTCCGACGGTTATAACATATCTCATGAATCATTAGGAAAAAGGAGGGAAACAGATATATTACCCATATTCAAGCTATGGAGTTCTTCACGAATCTCTTCAGCAAATGCCGACGTTGAATTTCTCAGAGCTTTGTGCTTCATATTCAAATTAGATTTTTCACTTTGAAGGCTCTCTTTCTCCATAAATAGTTTCAAAAGTTCCTAACTTTCGCCATTGCTAATGCGACTCTCAAAACTGTTGCATAGCATAACAAATGTCTCCCTGAACAGAAACTTTTGCAATGCGTCAGATTTTATGTTTCACAAACTGTAAATTCAAATTTAAGATTGTTAAACTTTTATAATGAATGAAGAATTACATACGTCAAGGTTCGGAATAACAAAAAAACTTCTGACTTTAGCAAGATTAATGGTCAAATTAAACAACTAAAATATATTGTAGCCTTTTAAGTTTGACCACCAAAATAGCAAATTAAACTTCAGTTCAGCTGACTCAATAAAAGATGATTACCCCCAAGAGAACCTAACTAGAATGGTGAAGTAACCTTATAAGAAGAAAGGAGACGTTAAGAACAATTACCAAGATCATTCTACTTGCAGATAATAGAAGAAATAATGAAGGAGAAGCTTACAACAATGCAACATAAATATCCTTAAGGAGACACTAGATAGCCTAGGTGAGCTGGGCATAAAACCCATCTGATGATGTTATTTCTTAACATTTTACAAAAAATGCTATCACCACCTGCATCATATTTTTATATAAGATGTGGAAATCACATTTCAAATTACATTTAGGAGTTGGGACTATTATTGAGAATATAAATTTCTCACGTGACCATCATGGATTGCCTTCAACAGAAACTTCATCGGATTAAATAATGTACTAATGGCCAAACATAGAAGTCATATTTTCAACGAGTATTTCCAATAATTATAAGTGGATAAACTTTGCCCAGGATCTGAAGATTTTAGATGATCTTTACAGTTAAAATTTGAAATAAACTTTTTCTGAGGTTTATGAAGAAAATATATTACAGCTTTCTGACTCTAAAATGCATTAAGACGAAAAATCACGAGTGACAAGCTCCACACATTTGGATGCATCTAATCCTGAATTTTTATGCATGCTAAACCATTTTACTATAGTCCGTAACTAACCTTCTATAGAAAGTTTGAAATCAAACCAGCCATTCCAATTCCAAACCATGCAGATAAAAGCCTTGTAACTATGTTTGTTGCTTCAGTCCATTCGAATTTCAGGTAGAACTTCCACTGGAGGGCGTAACTTTAAACAATATGCACAGAAATGGTAATGATGATAAAGAACACTTCTAATGCAAGAGTATCTTATCATTTATATAGCTATGGATGCACTACGACAGTTACCAAGTATTTGACTATTATGACAAGATAAAATGAACTTTCAAGTGTAAGGAGTCAACTCTAAAACATCTAAAAGTCCAGAGATAATGAACACTTACTACCTCCTGACAGCTATTCTTTTGTTTGATTCCTGCAGTTTCATTCGCAAACAGCTTAATTCCTTCTCCAGTAATTCGACTGAAGTTTTCGCAACAGCTGCTAAACAAGCAACAATTTATGAAATAAACATGGAAGAATAAAAATGAACACATGAAAATCCTTAGAAAGACACTAACAAAACATGATTGATGAAAACCAACAAAAGAAAAACTGCGAAATAAACAGACATTTCCTAAATTTTGTTTCAATTCATTTTCCTTTTTCCTTTTTTGTTTCTGAGGTAGATTCGAATAAAGCTCTAGCATCAACTGCAATTGGAGTACCCAGTGCACGGCACATTGTCATAAGTAATCTTTCATCCAAAAATTCTAAGTGCAATCCAGGTAGCTTGCACCATACCACCGCATGTTATATTTTTTGATTCTCCGGATCAAATCCAAATCTGCGAGTCCAGTTTTGTACTCTTAGAGGTTGGTTATCATGATTGGAGCATAATAAACAAACTAGATAACTACAAAACATTATTAGAAATCGGAATAAGTATTAAGGTATTTACTGACACTAGCACAAGCAGTACTGAGAACATTCGCAGTAAACATTAGCCATAAAAGGTTTTGGAGAAAAATATACCAGAAACTTGGATTAAGCCGTCAATTTCAAAATCAGCAACTAATTTCATCTTCATCAATTCAGATTCTTTCATCGCCAGAGAAGTTTCAATCTCAGAGCACTTGGCAATTTCAGATTCAATCTCTCTGGTGAACTGAATATTTGTTTCAATTTCTTCATTCACCTTTAGAAAAACAAATCTTCCGTTTTATACATGTTTAATCTTTATCTAAGATTGGAGAAAACGATCATAAAGAAGAAAAAAAATAGGATTCAAAATTAAGGAAATGATTTGAAGAAAAAACGAAACCCTAGTTTTGAATCATACATTCTTAAAAATCGAACAAAAAAGAAATCGTGAATTAAATCTAACCTGGTCAAGCATGTCCTTCAGAGACAAGATTTGACAAAGAATCGCTCCCGAATCATCCATCTTCTCTCCCAAGACTTTCTACGTCCTTCCAACTTCCCGCGTTTTTTTTTTCTTTCTGTAGTTCAGATATGGACCATATGGCAGTATGTGGTGTCAGAAGTAAATATGAATCACGTTTTATCATAGTTATGCGTATCCATCAAGGGCTGCAAAATTCTTCGTCTACTCTCTCTCTCTCCAATGAGAGTCGCTTTCATATTCCAAACGAGTTTCTCTTCCACTTTTTTCAAAACCCTAATAACCACCATGATTTTTCTCAGGCTAAATCTTCAATTCCACCGGCCCCTTAGATACATATAGGTTTTATTTGCTATCTAGTTATGATACCCCATCCTAATCTTATGGAATTTCTTCTCTAATTATCGGATTTGCAGCCTTGCTATACCTGTTATTTTTGGGAGCTTTAATGGAGTTTTCTTTCAGAGATTTTTTATCACAGAATTTACAGGTAACCTTTCTTGAAGTGTTTGATTTCACTTTAAAGCTCATCATCCACATAAGATCATCCTAGATCTGATGCTGGTTTGCTACCAACTATGTGAGAAGTTTTTATCAATTTTGTTCTTATATTCATCTAATTATACCCATCCTAAACTTATTTCAAATCAGAGCATCACCCTTCCATATGCTGAAATCTTATATTTATTCCCTTGTATCTGTCTCATGAGCAATCTGTTTTATTATCAACCCCTCCTTGGTTAACATTCACATATTATTATCTAAAACCCTCTTTACTTCAGACCCTCAGTTCTTCAATCATTTTTTTTCTCCCGTTCTGTGTGTTATTTATTCCTTTTGATTTTGCCTGATGGGTTGTCTCGCAGGGAACCCATTTTGCTTTCTCAATGATTCTTTGTTTTTTTGGCAGGCATCTCTGTCAGAATCAATTTGTTTTGAATTGTGCCTTGGTTAATTTAGTGGGTTAAGATAATTTTTCATTTAGATGGAGTGGATCTCATTCCATCGAGTTGTGATTTAGACTCCGTGATCTGGCCCGTGATGTGTTTGGAAAGATTTAGCATTTTTCATGATTTTGGTCTTTCTGTTACAATGTTGGGACCTTTCTGTGTTTGTAAGAGGCCTTGAGAAGAGAGGTTTTGATCCTTACCCTGTGTAAGGTGAATGAGTAATCATGAGGGCTTCTTATTCCGAGAACATTAGCAAGGATGATTTTTGGCATCCATTTGAGGAAGGGGTCAGTGTAGATGGTTTCATTCTCTTGATAATTCTTCTCATAATCCAAGACACCAAGACTAGTTTTTGACATCCTGTAGTCTGAGCACACTAATGTTTCAAACATCAGGAAAAGTACAGCATAATTATCTCCCTATCTTCGTTTCGTCAACCTTTAACTCACATCTTCGAGAAGAAGCATATAACCAATAGACAGTTTCATAGCAAGCAACAAACAATCAGTCCACAAGAGTTCCACCAAGACAAGGGAATCCAAGAAATTCAAGTAAAATATTATAAGTTCTTGTTATCACAGCATCATGTGACAAACTATATGTGTGTACTTTACGGGCCGGTGGAATTACCAACTTTCACTTGACTTTCTTCTTTAGTTATTCACTGTTTTTTTTACTAAGGTTTTACTTGATTTCTTGATTAACAGTCTCTAGTGCAGTGTTCTTAGAGTCCTAGTTCAGTTAGTAGTTTAGCTCCTCTTGTTAACTTTCATTAGTTTAGTATAAGCTAAGCCTGTAATACCTGTTTTATCCTCTCATTTCAAGTTACATTTAGTTACTCGAAAGTAGTAGTAACTTTAATAGCTTTGTTAGTTTAATTTGGTTGAGTCTATCATTCCTTTTGTAACTGTATTTCAGTTTTAGTAATTTTGTAATAGCTTTATTAGCACTAATCCTTCAAGGGCCGAGTTTGGATTCTACTTCAAGACTCATTCAATGGTACAATCTCAATTTGAAGTTATGAATCAAGTCAAAAAACAAGGAAGAAGACAGATATCACTCGGGCGGTTCATCACAACAACAAGATACAAAAACCTGATTAGCAACTTCAATCAATTGCATCAAACACCTCTACCTCCAACAAAGTTCTTGTGGACACTGTCGTATCCACTAAAAGTACAGCTTTTCTTGTGGAAAGCATTGACCGAAGACCTTTCGACCTTCAAATCCATCATCCTCCCCCCATGCGACTCCGATCTGAAGACTGCTATTCTGCTAAAATATCATGTTGATGCACATTCTTGGCTTACCAATATGATTGTAATTGATGAATCTTGGGATATTATATATCCTCATGTAATAGTCCTTTAGTAGTTTAATAAATATCATGCTTCAAAAAAAAAGTTATGCGTATCCTGACCCTAGTTAGCAATTCAGAATTCGGCAAACGTACGGAACGACAAACATACGAGTATTATACGGATTTGTAAAAATTAAATTCGGTCAAAAATTCGGTTAACGGTTCGTGATTCGGCAATAATCCGGAACGGTATACGTACGTGTATAATTCGTTTTAGAGATATGAATTTTGACAAGACAAATTCAACCTACATTAACTTTTAAAATATGTTGTTTTTACTATGGTTTAATGATTTTAATGAGCTACATTGACATATCTATAACTACGGGTTTAAAATCCTTCGGTATCCATATTTTGTAAAAGAAATTAAATCTTGGGAGATTAGAATATGATTAAAAATGGTGAGGTAGTGATGATGTAGCAAAGTTTTATACGGGATGTATAGTTCGTTAATTCGTAAATACGTGTATAATTCGTTTCAGGATTAAAATTCGCTAAACTAAGTCAGGCTTCCATACGTACATGTATGATACGTATATAAAACGGATTCGAAATAATTAATGTATAAATCACGAATAATTCAGAGAATTGCTAACTAGGATCCTGACTTACCAAAAAAAAAGGTGTATCCTGATTTGTTGGAAGCTTGTGACACGGTATTGGGCAAGATAGCATTACAGGGTTCCTAAAGGGTATGGTATATGGGCATGTTAATAATTTGATACTTATTAGTTAGAGCAACTCCAGTGGGGGTTGATATTGGCTAATTTGTCAATTACCACCCCATAATGGGATTGGCAAATTCAAAAAATGGATTGCCAAATTGGTATTGGGAGGGGGGGGGGGGGGGGCTTGCCCATTGAACGGCTTGGTAAGTCGATCGATTGAGTAAAAGACTATCGAATTATGAAAAGCCGCTCGACCCAAGCTAGGTCGAGCATTGGCCCTTGTTGAGCCGAGTGGCTCTTCATGCACCAAGGTTTTTTTTTTTATATTTTAAAATTTTGTTAAGTTAGTTATAATCATTACTTTAACTATATTATATATAAGGGGTCCCATGTATCAGATTTATAAGGTTATTTTAATAAAATGGGTCCCACTTAACTTAAAAATAATACTCCCTCCGTTTCAGGAAAAGAGTTACTATCACTTTTTCAAATTGGCCTATTTTTAGGTTAAAATGAAAAAGTGATAGTAACACTTTTCCAGAAACGGAGGGAGTATTTGTTTATATAAAAAACGGGTCCTATTTGGCAAATTAACCAATTTACCACTGCACAAAATTGAGTTTGCCAAGCAATGGGGCTTGGCAAACTCGGTTTTAGGTAGTGGGAGAATTGACAAATTAGCCAAGTGGACCAAATTTTTATATAAACAAATATTTCTTTTAATTGGTGGAGGCCTTTTTTTATATAAGCAAATATTTTTTTAATTAAATGGGACCGGTTTCTATTTTTAAATCGATATATATATATATATATATAATAAATTAAAATAACTAAACTTAATATAAAAATAATTTTATTCGACCTATGCTGAGCCGATGGTCTCATGTTGATTCGATCGACTCAACTTACGTCTCAATGGGAAAACCTCTGCGAATACCCATTTGCCAATCTATTTTTTAGGTTTGTCCATTCCACCGTGCGATGGTAATTTATAAATTAGCTAAAATATTCACACCAATAGAATTGCTGTTTTCTGTCAATTTTAAAAATCTATAGTTAGGCAATACACATATCAGTAAGAAAGTAGGGTTCCCATTTCATGATATAGGTACGGTACACATCGTTGACGAAGCGCTTTATCCAAATGTGATTTCTTTCTTTGAGATAATAATATTAATCCAGAGCCTTAGGTATTTAAAGGCTGATCTATAGGCCAATGAATCATTTGATGAATCTTTTTTTGGATAAAAGCTTTTTGCTTTAAAAATGGCTATTTATTACATTGTTTTAAACATTCCACGAGAAATGAGATGCCCAAAGACTACCTCAATTTTTAAGACATTGTACAGTTGTTTTTACAGGCAAAAGATTTTCTGTGCTAACTCGATGATAACATACTAGCTTTTTACCTATAAAAATGTATGGTCAATTATATATACAAAGCTCCTTTTTACATTGATATATAAAATTTAATCAGTGAATTCTTTGCTTTAATTCTGTTACACAATATTAACATTATAAATAACTTATTCCTCTCTAGGGATCCATCTGCTCCACCATAAGCTTTTTCTTTGTTGGTTTAGTTCATCCATGCTCTCGTTCAATGTCCTACCAATCTTCCTCTGGAGCCGAAGAGCAGATGCAAGAGCGTTTCTCTGTGGGTTTCCCTTCTTTTTCGGCTCTATTTCCTGCAAAGAGGTAAAATTGTTTTACCAAGTGAATTCCAAGATAAATACTCATTACTAACTACACGATAAATGCTATATCATTTCTAGGTGAGTTTGATTTTGTTGATGAAGTTTAATGTGGGTGAAGAAGACCACGCCATGTAACAATGAGATCATAAACCCTATAAGAAAGTCAGGTTGACAGTTTAAATTTCCACCAATCACATGGCAGAGTCATATAATCCCGAAAGACACAGGGCAACCCGATCAAACTCCCGCCAAGTTTAGAAGCTTACTCTAAAATCCTGAAGCTGGGCTTCTGTGAAACCACCGTCCTTCTCTGTTCCAGATTTTGCCATCAGGCCTATTACCCACTTTGCAGCTTCACTATAGTCTTGCTGAGTAGTGCGGAAAAGTTGCAACCTCAACTTCTGCATGACGGACAGCGCAAGTAGACCTTCTTTATCAAAATATGGATGAGCTAAAGCAGCTTTAGCACTCGTTCTTTTCCTTGCTTTATAACGGATCATTGATGTCAGAAGCTCCCACCCTATTCCACCATCTAAATCCAGCAACTCAAATCCCTTCCGAAGCTCTGTGTTTGCTCGAGGTTCCACAGTTTTTCTCCATTCAATCAAGTCATATCCACATCTTTTTAGCTGACGGTTAAATTGTATTAAGCCACTATCTGTGCGTAATGATGGGAACGCCTAGAAAAGAAAACATACAAGACATAACTCAAGGAGAAGTTTTTGTATCTCAGTTTACACTGTTTGCCATTTTGGAGAAGAGTTCTTGATTTGACAGAAGATATAAAATGTAACACCGGAAACAAGGACAGATGTGTTTTGCTTCATACCATTTGCAAGTATATGAGACCTGTACTGTAGATATCAAATCGATCAGGTAGATTCATCTGTGGAGAAAAGAACACAGCCCCATTAACTGGATAAATACAGAATTAAGTTACAAAAAAGGTGAAGTTATAGATTTTCTGGAGGCAACAGACAACACACCTGCCACAGGACTGGAGATAATGCAGTTGCTACAGGAGCCGAGGGGGCAGATGGTGTTTGCGTGCTCATTATGTACTGCTCCGGTGCAGCATACCTAAAAACAGAAACATTGATCATGGTTAGCATAGAAGAACAGTACAATTTATAGTAGAAATCGAGGAATACAGGTAGATTGGATATAGAGGATTTAGGAGAACGAGGAATTTACAAAAGCCATGTTATTACCCACGTACACAAGAACTACATATATATAGATAGACATATGGAGGGGGCTAAATCCACAAAGGCTGTATGATCCTTGATTAATCCAAAACCAAACGAATAATCCTGGTTCTCCCCATTTACAAATGTTTCATTTACACACCTAAAAACTCCTATCAACTACTTATTACTTTAATTGCAATGGTAATCAGATTATTTCAAATTACGCTACAGATTAGGTAATACCTTAAGATAATTGGATAGCAGCTGGAAAGTGCCAAGTCAAAAAAAAAAATTGGACTTCCAAGGAGCAGAAATATTTGGAACTGCATATCAGAGAATCTCGCTTTGAGGAAAGATATTGGAGGAGTTTGGCCATTCAAAAATTAAGTACCTGGGGTCTAGCAGAAACTCTTTTGGTATATAATTGATTCCAACACGCAAATCTGCTGCTGCACCGAGGTCAATGATCTTGAATGTACGAGACCCTATTTACATTGAATGGAATCAAAGCTTAGAACTTGGGAAACAACATTACAGAATATCGTATACTCATTATGTGTGGAGAAGAGTGCCACTGTAACCTTCAGAGAAGATAATATTCTGTGGCTTGATGTCTCTGTGCACAATTCCTGTTGAATGAAGTCCATCTAGGGCGAACAAAAGCTGTCTCATGATAGTTTGGATGATTCTATTTTCCCTCCCTAATCCTTTTGGCTCATCTTGAATTTTCCCTAGAATCATTTTTTCCACCTGAAGGCATATAGAATTACCCAAATTGTTACATTTAAGAAAACAAATATCCCAATATCCAGTCAGTAAGTACTTTCCTTGTCATTAACGTTTTGATGATAAATGATTATCGCATACTGTAAAAAAAATTCACTTCATAATTTAAGCAAACAAACAAAAAACTCATTTCTAAGAACTCTTAATTTTGCAGTCTATGGTATACTTTTTCGAAGTGTTATGCATTCCTCGTCTTAGTCTTGTAACTTTCATATGACTGTAAAGTTTACCCAGTTATTCTACCCTCTTATTATGGATAACTAGATAGGTTTTCCTTTCAGGGCCTTACTTCATCCTAAGGTTTCATGAAATCCAAGAATTTTTCCAATAGTATTAATCCTCAAAACTGTAACAAATGAGAAACACCTACATTGTAAGGGAACTCTTTACTTAGCATGAGATCTTGCAGTGTTGCCTCCCCTTCGAATCGCCATACAAGCCAATATTCACCTCCTTTCTTTGATGAACTCTGACAATCAATGACACAAATAATTTAATTTTTCCGCAGGTGAAACAATACCCAGACTCGAACATTAGTATAAAGTACTCATTTGGAAATCAATAAAATTACCACCTCATTAAGTCAATACATTTTGGTAGTCGTAAAAGAGCAATACCTCAAGAAATCCGTACAAGAAATCTGCACAGCTACTTGCACAAGCCCGTCGAACTCGCTCATTCATCCAAATTTCTACTGCACCATATTCAGTAGCCTTTTTCAAGACTAGATCACCTTCCTTCAATAACCACCAAAACCCATAAATACTATCACATACCTAGTTTACACTTCCAAAACAGATAACATCCAAATACGAAATTCTCAATCTTAACCTCCTGTTACTCTAGAATTGCATAAAATCTATCAATCCAGGATGAATACAGTGTGATAATAGCAGTCCAAAACCCAATTGACATATTGAAAATAATAATTAAAGACAAGTTAATCCAAGATAGTATGAGTGTGATAATTACTTTGAGCATAGGTTTCTCTGCCAAAGAAACTCTATAAACTACTCCAAAAGCACCTTCACCTAACTTCTTACCCAACATAAAGTCATCCTGCACAATTAAAACAACACACACAGAAATTATAAACTTCTTAGCAATGATTGAATTTAACAACTTTAGAAAAATAATCAAAATAACATAAAAAACTGCAATTTAAAACCTTCTTAAAAGTGGGTCTGAAAAGTCTTTCAACAAAAGCAAGAACAAACATGTCCCAGAAACCAGGAGCAACACCAGGGGTAGCCCAAAGATAGGAAAGGGCACCCAAAGCTAAAATAACACCAGGAGCAGTAATAGTAAGTTCATTAGATCTTGGAAGAGTACTTCTATAAATAACATCACCACACGCCATAACTGTGCAAGGAAGTCCAACTCCAACCCCAAGGAAAAGATTGTTTACAAAATCAATAACCAATTCATTTCCTGCACATACAACTGAAACTTTTAAATTTGACATCATCCTTCGTTGCATTGGTTGAAATGGGTATTTTATTTCAAGCTTTCTTCCTAAGAATGGTGATGATATAGTTGATTTTTTGTCTTTCAGTTGGAACCCGATTGTTGTTCCAACTGTTGCAACTGCCGCCATTTCTGTAAGTTCTTAGTGTCGTAAAACCTGCCGACTTAATTTCTTTCTGTATCTCTCTCCCTACATAGCTTTGCTTAAAGCCATGATCTAAGAGCCGCTAACTTAACCACAAACTATCTTTTTATTCTCTCTCTTGACTAAGTTTTGATTAAATTCTTAAGACAAAAATTGAGAATTCATTGCGCTGCGATGGGAAACAGGGTATATCGCAGGCCACGAAGGTGGTACTCTTGATCCTAAATGAAGTTCTGTCTTGGGAAAAAGTTCGTGTGGCGATTTTGCAACGTAAGATGATATTGATGAGCATGACAAAAGGAAAATGGGAATGGGATCCGAGTATTATGTGGAGGAGACAGATTTAGATTTGTGCACCACAAATGCTTATCCATTTCTCTTGGTTCTCTGGTTGTCTTGTCCCTCGCGTACTATTCGTCATCCATTCAACAATCTGAGTCGTGCCGAGACGGAGCCCGATTCACCAATTTACCTTCTTTCTACAAAAATTCCCTAGGTAACATGTTGGTGCAAAAATGTTCACCCCATTGCCCCTTGTGAGATGTGTGTAGATGTGATTGAATCTTTGTTGTTAATCCGATTCCTCCGGTAACTGTTGATGAAAGTTGAGAATGATGTCGAAATGGTGGGGATAGCTGCAAAGACACTTCTATGATAAAGTCACACCAAGCTCTATGCAAGTGAGTTGAGGAGAAAATGAAAAGAAATTGTGTGTCTTTTAAGTTGGATTTAACCTCTTTTTAATAGCCGAAATCAAATCTACTTGCAGTTATCATAAATAACCGCATAATTTGTAGTTATCTTATATAACCATTAGGATTTATACTTATCCCCTTAATATTTGTATGTATCTTCGAATATTCATGTCTACCTTGCGAATATATGTATCTATCTCAAAATAACTTCAAACATAAGCCTGGTTGGCTTCCACAATAAGTCATTGAGCTTCCATAATAAGTCAGATTGAGCTTCCACAATAAGCAAACGTGCTTCAACAATAAGCCTGATTGGGCTTCCACAATAAGACATTTGACTTCCATAATAAGCCAGATTGAGCTTCTGCAATAAGCAAATGAGCTTTAACAATACACACGGCAGAGCTTCCACAATAAGAAAGTGGGCTTCAACAATAAGCCACTAAACTTCCTTAATAAGCCAGATTGAGCCTCCATAATAAATAAGTGGGTTTCAACAATAAACCACTGGACTTCTTTAGTAAGTTAGATTGAGCTTCAACAATAATCCATTGGGCTTCCTTAATATGCTAGATTGAGCTTTAACAATAAGCAAGTGCGCTTCCTTAATAAGTCAGGTTGGACTTCTATAATAAGCCAATAAAGACTTCTTTAATAAGCCAGATTTCATAGTTACGAGATAGCATGTACAGTCCGCATGTGCATCATTTAATGAGGATACAAACATCGACCCTCTTAACTGTCAATTTTATGATGGGTTAAGAAAATAGACCTAACTTTCTTATATTGAAGTACGACAGACGCCCCCAAGCACATGTTGTTTAATACAGATAAAATTGCATTTGATATTTTGGTCGTCTGTCGTGTTTGAAACATGTAATGAGTTTATTAAGAATCCTTACATAGGGGCTGCAAGATTGATAGAGGGGCTACCCATGTGAAGACGAAATAGAGACATTTGAAGTGAATTTCAAAAACCCCTTATCCATGATATTTTCATAATGGCTAAACTACCCATGATTAGTTAATATTAGTAAAACTAATTAGCTATTAGATTAAAATAATTATAATTAATCTAAACTAATCTTATACTTAATGAAATCAAATCAATTTTTTTCTTTTTAGTTTGGTGGGAAGAAAAATTAGAATAAATGTAAGAGAATTTTTTAGGTTTTTTTTTTAAAACCCTAGATTTTGATTCAATCAAGCAGAGTAGTGAGGTATACCTAGGGCTGCACAAACCCGACCCAACCCGTCAACCCAACCCGCACCCGCCCAATTTCACCCGACCCGTACCCGGCCCGCTGATGAACGGGTCGGGTGCGGGTGATATTTTTAAAACCCGACTTCTGGCTGGTCGAGTGCGGGTGATAACTCCTATCACCCGACCCGACCCGCCAACCCGCCAGAAAATATTTTAAAAAAAAATGGAACAGATACAGTCATACAGAATAGCAATTAGCTCTCTCGCTCTCGCTCTCGCTCCCTTCTTTTTACGGTTTCAAAAACCTAAAAATTTAATTTCTAATCAAAGTTCTAGTTCGATTTGTAATCGGAGTCTGGATTTGCTATATCTCATCTTTATCTTCGATTTGAGATAAAAATTTCGAAAAAATTTCACAAATAATTATTAGGGTTCCTGATTGAGATTTGATTCTTCTATCCTGATTGAAAGTCCAGATTCAGATTTGTAAACAAAGCATATTAATATCTACTACCCATCAAATCTTCTCGAGTTTGATATACTTTCAGATTTTACCTAAATAGGATTTTTAATTTGTTCTCAAAATGATTGTCATAAATTCAATTGAAGAGTTACATTAGTTTCTATAATGGCTATTATTAAATCTAGATTGTGATAACTAATGAAGATAATCTGATTGAAATATTATATCGAGCTGTTCTATTCATAGTCGTAAATTGTGATTGATTGATTCTTCTGTTGCTGTTTTTTAGGTTCGATTTGTTTGTTTTTTAATTTTGATTTTTAGATTTTTAGATATCTGAAGTTTCTGTGTGAATCTGATTGTCGGTGTTTGTAGACTTAATTCAACTTGCCTGCTTGCTGACTTCAAAGAAAAATAATCTGCGGATTCAAATTACCAAGGTATGATTCTTTATCATGCATTCTCGAAGGTCTCATCATAATGTTATCCCAAATTTTGCATAAGCTTGAGTCAGCAGTTTCTGATAGAACAATTGTTGCTGCAGTTTCTGTTGGCTGTGTATGAACACTTTGGGGATCATTATGTCACACAGATAATGTCTCCTGTTTTCATGTTGGCTACAGGGGATAGTGCAGATTTGGAATATTTTCCATCATTTATGAAGTTATCTCTGCAAATAAGTGCTTTCAATGGTCTCTTTATAGATGTGTTTGCCACAGGTAATTAATTAATATGCTGCCTTCACTAAGAGAATCTCATTTGGAATCAATTTTTGATGGTCAAAGAACTGTACCTGATGTGACTTTCTTTCAGCAAATAGAAGTTCAAAAATCCCTGGAGCGCATCCTTTATACATGGTTAGAATTCTTTCTCATTCAATGGCTTCAGTGCACTACTTATCCTTATCGTTTAAGGGTGAATAAAAATAAAAATAAAACATACGGCATGAATTTAGTCTACGAACAGCTTAGAAGTATGAGGAGCCCAGGGATTAGTATCTTATATATATGTAAGGAAGTTGTCACCATAACTTAAGTTTTATGACACTCTATGAAGTACATTAGATTTATATACATTAACATCCTCAACTATTTCTATAATATGTAACATGATTATATAATCAAATGTGGTTGATGCTTATGTGAAATGAATCTGGAAAGTTTTTTTGTTATGATTACTGATTGATTGTGTGCTTCTTTCGGGGGGTTTTCCAGGTCCATTAGGCATCCAGCGAGTGGATGTTCAAGGAATAAATGATCTGGTTACACCATTTCTAGTTGTTTTCTTGTCAGAATATTTGCATGGGAACATCGAGAATTGGTCTATACTGGATTTAACTCCAGAGAATATATCAAACATGGAAGCCGATTGCTATTGGTGTCTACCTAAGTTACTTGACGGTATGCAGGACCACTACACATTTGCTCAACCAGGAATTCAGCGACTTCTATTTAAGCTGAAAGAATTGGTTCGCCGGATAGATGGTATATTCTGTTTTCTCGTTTGCTTCATTTCTTCATCTCTTTGCTTTTTCTTGATAAACAAATCTTTCAGTCTCGTAAAGATATCATACGAATATTTAACTAAAAATTTGTACTCAATAACATCATGTTATCTTGCAATTATCATGTAACTTAAGTCTCTAACTCTTAGTCTAGTTTTTTTACCTTTTCCTGTTTATCAAGTCCTATGTATATTCTTTGACCCAATTTTGTTTTTTGCCGTTTCACCAGAACCTGTCTCAAGACAAATGGAGGAACAAGGTCTGGAGTTCAGGAATTCAAAACAGGATACAGAAGTACCAAAAACAGGACAGGAATAGGACAGAATACAAAACAGGAATCAGGAATTCAGTAGAACCAGTACCAACTTGGTATGGGCGGGTGACAGCGGGTGACCCGCACCCGACCCGCCGTAAAGTCGGGTCAGAATCGACCCGACCCGTTCTACGGCGGGTTGGATGCGGGTGAGAATTAAGTCACCCGCCAAATGGCGGGTCGGGTGCGGGTGAGGCCAAACCCGACCCGACCCACCCGATGTGCAGCCCTAGGTATACCTCTAACTTAAACTCTTGGTCTTTTAATGGATCAAATTTGATGAAATTACGTTAAAAAATGATTTTTTTTTATTCAGAGAATTTTACGGTTGGGTTTTCATGTCGAACCAAACCGTAAATGCCATTTACGGTTAGGTGTTCTTCCCAACCCAACCGTAACCGTAAGTTCATGGATGAACACCAAATCGTAACAGTTTTACGGTTGGGTTTTAGCATCAGACCCAACCGTAACTAACAATTACGGTTAGGTGTTCATCCTAGAACCCAACCGTAACTAACAAACACTCGTAACAGTTTTACGGTTGGGTTTTAGCATATGACCCAACCGTAACTAATCTTCAAACCCAACCTTAAAACTATATGAATATATTTGAAGATTTTTTTCATTTCTATCTTGTATAGAATTGAAATACGAAGTCAACCCAAAAAAAATGAGGTCAACCGGACATCGTATGAGGGAGTTATGATCAAAACGGTGAAATACAAAAAAAAATCCAGGAAGAATTACGGTTGGCTTCAACCCAATAAACCCAACCATAAATCTGACACAAAAATCTCACCCAAAATCCCCAGATTTACGGTTGGGTCCGAGTCCAAGAAACCCAACCGTGATTCTTCCTGATTTTTTTTTTGTATTTCACCGTTTTGATCATAACTCCCTCATACGATGTCCAATTGACCTCATTTTTTTTGGGTTGGCTCCGTATTTCAGTTCTCTACAAGATAGAAATTAAAAAATCTTCAAATCTATTCATATAATTTTACGGTTGGGTTTGAGTTTAAAATAGTTTACGGTTGGGTCTGAACCCAACCGAAAAATATCATCTTTATCTCCTTCCTTCTGATTTATGGTTGGTTTTTTTTAATAACCCAACCGTAAAATTCAAAAGAAACCAGTTACGGTTGGGTTCGAATGGAACCCAACCGTAAGTTCTTGAGAACATACATTTACGGTTGGGTTTTCCAATCGAACACAACCTTAAATGTTTCTGTAAACCAATTTTTGTAACAAAACCATCAATCAAACAAGAAAATCAATCACTTTAGGGTTCTAAAAATAACATGGGTTCGATTGGATAACTTCTATACACCATTTGTTGTGGTTGGGGAGTTTGATTTCCTTCACCACCGGTTTGTTCTTCAATTTCTTCATTAGGTTGTTTAGTTTGTTTTTGATTGTCATCACAACTACCTTCTACACCTTTAGTAGGATTCTTCATCACGAACTTTAGAGTTTAATCAACGACGAAATTTTCGAATCGCCAATTAATTGATTCGATGGAGAAATTCGGTTCAAATGAAGAAGGAGAAGATATGAAGGGAGAGGGAAAGGTTTTGAATTGAAATGAAAATTTTATAAGGTTTGTTTTGTTTAGATTTTAATAGATTGAAGGGTAATATGGATATTTAACATAGCCCCTAGAATACCCCTTAACGGATTATTTGATCACCCTTAATCCTAATGCAGCCCCTTTATGGACTTTACAGCCCCTATACAAGCCTTCTTTATTAATGTTCCCCGGTTCACAGTGCTCGTGACTTTTTTCGAAATCCAATTTTCAATGGAACCCGCACGCAAATTCCTTATTAGTTTCAGGTCACGTCTATTGCTTAGCCCTTGCGTAGTGGATTCGGTCCAAATTAGTCGAATATATACTATTCCTTTATTGTTTCATATTCACCTTTGTTTTTTGCATGTTACACGAACATGATTTTTTTCCCTCCATCTTTTCTTTCTTTAATAGAGATAACAGTCTGATGCACGAATTTGTAATTGTTATCGGAATTTATTCTTTGTGGTCATTGTCTTCAACCTGACACATTTAGCGTGTTTTTGTCCTCACAAGAGCGACTGCTTCAGCCGACTGGATAAAATAGGAGGATGCAACCAAAAAGTATTTGACTCCCCTAGGTGATGTGAGAAGTGGACTAACGGTATCTAATCCATTTGTTCACTGACAACAGATCTCAACCTAGTGTAGCTTGTTTTGCGGTCTACGGAGGGGAGGGTCGTTTAATTGACAAGCCATGCATTTCTTGGTGTATTCTTTTGCGTCATGCTGTGTATATGACTAGAAATATCCTAGAGATAGGCAAGTTTCTGCCGGAATGATTTCCACAACCTCCTTTATGCGAATCTGTAAGCAATTGATGCCTGTATGGGGTAATGCAGTGTAGGTTCAGTTCTATTGCAAATGGATTTTTTTAGAGCTGACCTTCAATCTATGCATACCTCTACATGTTCTTTACTATTATCCAGGCCTACCATTTGCCATCTGGAGGCTCTTGTGTACGCGAATAATGAATGTACGACAATCTCTGGTTTATAGGTCGATTGTCTCTAGCTTTTTATGATACATTTTATTTCTTCCGCTCAAGCTTCTTTAGAAACGTTTTTAGGTCGATTGTCTCTAGCTTTTTATGATATTATTTCTTCCGCTCAAGCTTCTTTAGAAACGTTTTTTCTTTCGCTCTTTTCCTTCTAACTTTTATTGAGACATTTTTCTTTCGTTCCTTTTGCTCTAACTTTTATTGGAATATTTTTTTTTTCCGCTTTGGCTTTATCTCTGGCTTTTGTGAAATATCTTTCGCTCCTGTTTCAATTGAAACATTCTCTTTTCGCTTTTTTGCTACATCTTTAGCTCCATATTTTGTTAAATTTTTTTTCTTTTATTCTTTTCACTCCATCTATTATTAATTTTTTTTCCTCTCCACCTTTTAGTTCGTGATAAGAGTTAACTCATTCCCAAATAAAAATAACTCGATCCAAAACTAATATTTATTTAGTTTTAATTATATATATACATATGTTCTGCACACTCGTGCATCTCCGTAAAATACTATGATGATGTGGTGAACATAATCTCCATAGGGTGCAGTCATTGTTGGTATCCCATCCTCGAACTACTTTACACAATCACTTACTATCAGAATCTAAAAAATATTGTAATAGGGAAAAATAGCACAATATACGTGCGTAAGATCAAAATCATAGCAACTTATCCCAATACAACCATCTACATAGTATTCCACCTTCTACTAGTTTTTATCCTAACTAGTCAGCCCTGGGGGCATAAATGTACAATAATGTATACCATTCTTCCTATAAAAAGAAAGAGTGTGATAAGATTAGGGTGGCTTGTTTTACTTATTCTCCAGCTCACTTGAGCCATACTCCTTTATGAAGATTTTTGTAAAATTAGAGAAATTCATCTATACATTTGGTTTTTCTTTTGTAATTAAGATTTGATGTTTATACTCTAGATCTTGTTTGTTGTAGTAACTAGAAAAACGGCTACTACAATTTAACGCTAGAAACAGAAATTGAGTTATAAATCTGTTGAGTACCTTGTGGTTAATAACTTTCATTTTCTTCATATTTATCCTATGATTTTTCTCTTATTTTGCTACTGATTTTCTCATTTGATTTTTCTATTAGTTTTATCTTCTTTTTTTGTATCTTTAGAGCGTCCACAATGGCTGGAGCATTTCACGGACCAAAGAGTAGAAGTAGTAGATGGTCCAGAAGTAGTAGATGGTCCAGTTTATCCAGCCACCCCGGGACGACTGAAAGTAGTCTTTAGTCCGGAAAAAACACTGTTGCGGAGTAAATCTAGGAATTTTTCTTGACTAAACTTGGTTTAATCGAGCGGTGGTGTAGGTTTCCGTCTGATGGTAAGCGGATGTGTAGTGAACCGCTTGATGCCATGCGATATTCTAGTATAACGCTTGAAAACACGGGCGGTAACCAAATCTCTGCCTGATCAAGTGCTAACCTAAGACTACGCCTGATGGAGCGTACGTCTAGGATCACGCCCACTAACAGGCGGTAACCAAATCCCCACCCCATTGAAGCGTAACGCTAGAATACCGCCCATGTCTAAACGTATTGCTAAGGAACCGCCCAATATGGAGCGTGCGTCTAGACGTTCGCCTAGTTCTAGGCGTGCCCCTAGGCCTCCGCCTGGCTAATTTGATTTGGTTGTTACCGTTTTCTTACTGTTCTGATTTTTTACCGTTGATCAACGGCTATAATTTGTATTCTGATACACCTATAAATAAATGAATTTATATCTCTCATTCTCATTTCAAATCCACAACTTTTACATTTCATAGAAGATTTATAATCTCTTGTTTTCATAATTATGGCTTACGAAAATTTTAGACTTAATGCAGAGAATTTTACCGTAGAGGAAGATTTATCCCTATGTCGAAACATAGTATTACATTATCCAGCAAGGGGTCATGAACGTCGAATGAATGGTTCAATGAGCATGGAATGGTTAGAACATATCCATGCTAACTTTTGTAATGAAACCGGTAACCCCAATAACGGGAACAGAGCAGGCCTTTTTTGTCGATATATGGAAATAACAAAGGAAGTACTAGAATTTTCTACTTTAACCGCTAAGGTGAATGAAAGAAGAATTAGGAAGGAAACTGATGATGAAGTTGTTTGCAGATCTCTGGAGGAATGGAGAAAATGGAAAAGTTCAGATTTTAGGTATCAACCTCATTTCGAGATCCTAAGGGTGATGGAAGAATACAATCCTTTTGTGTCGATTATTCTCCGAAGATGTGAAGAACGTCGTCCCGGGCATCATACGACCCATTGAAGGTTTGATAATAGGTTTGATTAAATGTTTAAGTGTAATCTACTGATTTATTATATTTCAATTCCTTTAATGTTACGGGATGTATGCCTTTTCGATTCAATGAAATGGTTTTACGTTCAACTGTTTTACAAAAGCAATTAACTAATGAAATATGACCATCTATTAAAATATATTGATAATACATAAGCTAATAAGTAGACCTAAACTCACTTTCACAGGCATCGCGGCTGCACTTAGCATGTGCAACAAGCCTTTAAACCCCTAGATGCCCCTAGCGGCCGAGTTGTGTCTCGGGCGGGTTTACAAGAGATTTACCCACAAAACCTATTCATATGATTTACAAATTTTTATTCCTCACCAAAATCTGACCATAAGTGTTCGATCAAGTCATTTCACAAACAAATATGACTATCTTTGTTGTGTACTGCACGTCGGCGTTGGTCCACTCCCATTCTCGAAAGTTCAATACTGTTGTGTCTAGAAATATTTAGCGGTGCATCGTGGCTGCGTTGATCATACTCATGCGGCCAATCACCGGGTAAACGCTCATCCTACACTATCATATTATGTAAAATGATTACAGTTTTCATTATATATGCTAGTACGTCAGGATTCCACATTCGTGTTGGTTGCTTGATGATTGCAAATTGATTTTGCAGTACGCCGAAGCTTCGTTCTACATCTTTTCAGCAACCCTTTTGCGTAGCAGAATTTTTTTGTTTCTTCTGGGAATCTGGATGTTTAATCGACATCACAATATTAGCTATCTCTAGGTATATTCCATCACCAAGATAATACCCCATATCATACTGATGTCCGTTGACAACAAAGTTCACAGGCGGTGCTTTCCCGTTGATCAGCTTTTTGAAAATATAAGAACGGTTCATCACATTTATATCATTGTTAGAACCAGGCATACCAAAAACTGCATGCCAAAACCACAGATCATATGACACCACTGCCTCTAGGATAATACTTCCACTACCTTTGTACGCAGTGTAAGCACCTGATTCAGCGGATGGGCATTTATCCCATTTCAAGTGCATGCAATCAACACTACCTAGCATCCCCAGAAATCCCCTTTCCTTGTTCTCAGCAAGAAGCAGTTCAACATCACGCTCAGTTGGTGTGCGCAAATATTCTTTCTCGTACAGATGCACTATCGTCTTACAAAACCTACGAGTTGCTTCCAAAACTGTGGTTTCCCCGATCCGTAAATACTATTGCATTGGCCGCACATCCTTAATCTAACATTCGTATTGCTGCAATAATTTTTTGCTAAGGGGTTAATCCAAGAACACCACAAACATCTTTTTTTTGAACAAAATAATTATTTACAGCTACGACATTTCACAATATACGGTTGAATAATTCTTTCCGCATTCTAAATCTTCTACGAAATACATGAGGAGGAAACGTCGGGTTTCTGCAAAGTAATATTTCCATAGAAGTTTTGCACCGTCCTCACGCTCTCTTGGTATTATCATGCGAGTATGTAGCCAGTTCATACTTGAAACACTGAATCCCGCAGTGACTGCTTGGTTATTTTGGCTCAATGCAAGTAAACCTTCGTGATGAGTACAAAGTATTGTTATCATCATCACCAGATGAAGAAGAAGAAAAAAAAAAGAAGAAGAAGAAGAAGAAGAATGATGAGGAGGAATAGAAGAACAAGAACCATAGTACTGATTGTTATTTTGATAGTATGCCATTTGCTTTTTGATATTTGTATTTTTGGTTTGTATAATTGGAGAATCGAGTGTTCAATTTATAGGCAAATTAAGATAAGCTTTTGAGTTTTGATATGACCAAACACGGTTGGTATTTTAATGCAAAAACAGAGTTCAAGCAAGTGGGGTAAACAGACGCATCAGAGATATGAAATGTCGGTTGACAAGACAATACCAAATGACCAAAACGACAAAGAAAAAAAAAACAGAGTTTTGAATTGACAATACAAAACAGATATAAAGGACAAAAGAAAATATTATAAATATCTTAGGAGATGAAAACAGAAAGCAGGTAAAAGACAACGATAATGTAAGAAAAGTAATTTGAAAGACAATTCAAATATGACAAAAGAAAAAGTTTTCTGTTCAACTAACAATTCAATGCTAATGAATTACTACTCTTCCGTATCTTGATTCCCGGACGCCGAGCGCGGGGGCATAAACAGAGGCAAAGATGATATGGAATTATAGTTACTTGATTGCATTGTTGATGATGATCTCTGACCCATGGTATTCCACATCGGTGGTGGCATAGTTTGAGTATACGTGCCAAACCCAATAGGTGGTTGTTGATGACGAAAATGGGAAAGCTGTGAGTTCAACATGCTATTTTCGTTTTATAGACCCGTATTTTTTCATCTTTGGCCATGAAAAATTCCATCCTCTTAGTTTCATTTAACGTAAAGTTACAAAACTCTTGCGTAAAATCAGCATAATCTTGAACTATACCATAAGTCTCGACCTGTTATGAAAAAATTAAAATCAAATTCTCAACCATTACTATATACTAAAATCAAATTTACAGTGGTTTGTTGTATACTTACGTATGACAATTGTTGTTGAGGCGGAATGGATACATGTTGACGAGGACGTTGGATGTTGTGTTTAATATGGTCACCAAAATAACAGTACGTTTCAACCTCCTAATCGACTTTGGTGGCATATTTCTACAGGTTAGTTACATGTCGCCAATACTCCATATATAGATCATACGTAACGACACGTACTAATTCACTTGCAGGGACCAGACAATTTTTGCTCAACTCCTCAGCATCGTCGTTGTTCAAGTTGGAAATACGACTAGGCGGGTTGCTAGGAACGCCTCATGATTGATGGTATTGCCTCCAACACCGATCTCCGAGATACATGTTATTCTTTGAAAATAAAATTAGAATAAACAAATAAACCAATCAATTATTCGAAATTCAAAGAAAATAAATAACATTCCTATGGAAATAAATTATAAACTCACAGTTCCTAGCCAAGAGAATATAACCCTTTTCTCTGGGAGCTCTATTGCTTTCCGTCCAATTTCAGTATCCAGGACCATGATCGCAGATTCCCACGGTTGCCAGGTCACATCTTCTACAGAGAACTGATTAAGAGAAGTCCTTGAACGAACAATATCAATACTCTTCCTCCGTGTTCCCATCCACCGAGAACATCTAGCCACATTGATTCACTTTCAGGCGTTGGGTTCTTTGGCCGACAAATGCCCAGATATTCGTACCCCCAAAACTAAAATGTCAAGACAACCAATGGAATAAATAAGTGAGCAAGAAATAAAAAATTTAAAAAATTATAAATAATACTAAGAAATTTACCTCCAATATTTGGAAGGGTCCGGCCAATGAATTTTGTCCCCTGCCAGATGCGGCGAGACCGGAATACAATTTCGAAAATGCAGCACTACCCTAGTCATAATCGTTAACTGCATTTAGATCCTCAAAAGCAGCTACCCATCCAGCATCAATATAGGTTTTTGCATTTGAAAAGAAGAATTGACCCAAAACATACATATAGAAGGCTCTGGCCACTCTATCAGCAAGTATGCTATCATCGTTAGCCGCAACCAACGTTTGTGGATCAAAATATGTGCTCAAAAATACAACCGTAATTGCATCTGAAACCCACTGGTTGGGAATATGTTCTCTTCTACAAACCTCACTATCTTTAATTTCAGGAAAAAAATATGCGCCCGGACATATTCAAATTTGTACTTCTCCGAGTCATACGGAATAGGACTACCAATACCAATACTAAGTCCTGTCAACATTACCCAATCAAGGGGTGTGAAACCAAGCTCACCAAACGAGAAGTGAAAAGTGTTCGTGGTATCCCAAAAACGCTCAACAATGTAGTCAATAAGTGCATGCGATGAATCTACTACATCCATGGTAAGTAATCGGTCCCATCCTCCCTTTTCAATAATATATTTGACCCTAGGGCTGTGTTTAACAATACCTGCATAGGTCTGAAGGACCGATTTGAGGGAACCACGATGTGCAAACTTGAATTTGGCGTCGTTTGAATACGTAATATTTGTGGAGGTGTGACCCTCAGTATCTTCCACAACAGTATAGTTATCCAACCCGGGAACTTCTACCCTTTCTTCAGTAATACGGTCTTCATCTGAATCCTCGACAATTTTAGCCTTCTTGTCCCCCTTCCTTCGACCAACGAATCTGGACGTCACATTGCTCGACATATGGCCAAACAGTTCATACAAGATTGAAAATCATGAGTAATCCTTACAATGCACAAATATAAAAATCTACATTAATCAATAAATCAAGGAAAAACATAATAATTTCATGATTACAAAAGTAATTATCTAATTAGATAATCATATGTACCAACATACAAAAACCAAGCTCTTTTGAACAAAATGTAGGGTTCACAAAATACTCAAATATCAAAGCCTCAATTGTACAAAAATCATCAAAATTGCCCATTTTTCAAGACAATCGAGTCAATTCATCATAAAATTAACCACAACCCAACTCAAATTAAACAACAACTTAATCAATTCTATCTTCAATTCAACAAATAATCATCAATTTTTTATACCCATTTTACAACATCCATAAACCCTAAAACTTATCCCAAGTCCATAATTACAATTTCTAAAACCTAAATATCTCTATTTCATAATCACATGTTTAATCATTCAACATATATAAACCAATTTAATTAACAAAATATAATAATAAAACATAATCTAAATTTAATTTACCAAACAAATATAATTTACAAAAACTAAAAAAAATTACCTTGATTGCACTTGGATGTTTGAAAAAAGATTGAGCGGAGCCTCAAAAACGTAGGCGGGTCTTTGGGGGATCGTTAGTGAAAAATAGGGTTCATAAGAGGAGGAGACGGAAGAGGTTGTACACGAGAAGATTAGGGTTCAGGAGAAAAAAGAGAAGTTGCGGCTGAAGAAGAAGGCAGAGAAGATGGGGCGGGCCGTTAAGAACTCGCTTGTAATTGTAGGCGGGGCGCTAGGACACCGCCCGTCTTTTTCATCTCACACGCTTCTCTCGCACAAGGATGAATCGATCAGGCGTAGTGCTGGCGCACCGCTCCATCAGGCGTTTGTCTAGTGGTGCGCCCATCTCTTGAGTGTGCTTCTAGGAGTCCGTCTAGAATCAGGCGTAATATTTTGTTCCCGCCCCACATCAAGCGTTTTGCTAGACATCTGCCTCACGCAAGCGTTACGCTAGACAACCGCCCGTATCAACAAGCGTTACGCTAAAAAACTGCCCAACAACACGCGTTATCCTAGAGCACCGCCCGATTATTTTTAGTCTCTGGGCTGTTGTTTTTGGGCCGGACCAAATAATAAAAATTTTACTCTTTACTTTTTTAGTTTTGATCCAGCCATTGTGGATGCCCTTAGTAACCCAAAACTTCACTTGTATGAGTTGATCTTAACAACAACAGGGTTTCATTAACTCTTGTAGACGTTCCAAACGATCCTCTACTCTAAGAAAAGATTTTCATTTCTACTATTTAAGATACTTATGAAATTTTGCAAGTGTTTTCACTTTCTCACTACTTATGTGGGTGGATCTTACTTTTTGTATTAGATCAAGGGAGTCAGTAAACCATTAAGGGTAAATAAGAAACTTTTTGCTTAAAAAGTAGAGATTTTGGACACGAACATCACTTTTATATTTTCAGTCCTTAGATTTGCAGATTTTAACATTTTAACTCAAAATCAATCTTAGTTATAGATCGGTAGATAATGTTTTTATAAACCTAGTTAATATATTTAAAAGGTACTCACATACCAAAACTTCATTCATCAGGCTAACTCGTTGCAGGAATGAGTGAACGATGTTCTCCTCCTACATATGTTGTTAGAAGATCGAGTCATTGCAAAGCCTTCAAAGTGTGAAGGAGGCGCACATCGGGCTCAAGAACGACGAAGATGCACTCGGAGCACAACAACGAGCTCTTATCATCAGCAATGTGCGTCGAAATAACCTTCTCGGATCACACATACATCAATCATATCGTGTACTAAAGCTTGTCAGTCTCGCAGGAATAATTGATTGGAATTCATCCGCAATCACTATTATGGTAAATCAAAGCGACGTCTTATGAAATCAGTTATCATTCCTGCCATAGTGGAGCAAAAAAATCCAACCCCTAACAAAGATACCGCAACCACTCGAAGGAATCATCCGATCTCGTGATAAAAGAAGGAATCACTCAACTTCGTGGAGATCAGCAAGGATCGTGCAAAATCTCTCTCTAATGAAAGCACACCCCAGCTACAAGAGCCAGATATCGGAGAAGAAGAGCAAAAAGTCAGATGTTAAATTTTATCGCATGAACTCATCATCCTAACTCGGACACAGCCAGTTCACTTCCTGTATCATGTCAACTCGGACTCGGACAATTATCTAGGAAGTCAGATCGAGGCCATCCATTTCACTCGGAATACAAAAGCTTCCATTAGCATCCAAAGCTCGAGAACCAGAAATGATATCATCCACTTAGGGCATCCACAATCACACGATTATACCCATCGATCAAAGATCAAAAAATTTGATCTTTGATCTGGGTCAAAAACAGCGGTGAATGATCAGGCGAGGTCGTAGAGTACCGATTGGGGGTAAGCGAAGTACCAGTATATCGTTTGGAAAGACGGACGAGATACTAACAGTTCGCCTGGTACAAGCAAGATTGTGGACTACCGCCTGCAAAACAAACATACATGCGAAATCCCAACACCTCGCCCACTTCCCAAGCGATATCTCAGTATCTCGCTTGTACAAGCGAAGTTCCAAAATCTCGTCTATGAATTGTGCGAAGAAATCGTGTGAAAAATGATCCGGGCGAGATGCTGGAGTACCGCTTGCATAGAGGCGAGAGACTAGAGTTTCGCCTACTGAGCGTGCGAAACATTTGTTTGGGGAAATAGACGGGCGAGATGCTGGATTCCCGCTGTGATGTAGGCGAGATTCCAAGATCTCGCCTGTCTATTTCACCGTTTTAAAACCCTAAATTTCTCATTTTTTTGTTTCATCTTCTGCTCGCCTCCTGTTGCCTTCATGTACTCCTTGCCGAAACCCTCCCACACCCCCATTTTGCCAACTAATCGATCATTTGACGAGAACCCAAAGCTTCGTTTCCCATTTTCATACTTCGCTCAAACATATTCCAAGCGAAATCAAGGTATATCTTCTGCAAACAAAAATTAAATTTAATTGTTTTAATTTGATATGCAATTTAGATGATTTTGTAGTTAAATTGGTTGTATATGTTGTTTAATTACCATATTATAAACCCATTATTGAATTATGAATTTGTGTTCTAATTATCAAATTGGGAATTTATTTAGGGTTTTGATGCATGTTATCAATTAGGGTTTCAAAATTTGTTCCCTTTGTTAAATTGAACATACAATACGAAATTGTTGTAGCTTAATTTTAGTGGGTTTGTGTTTAATTTTTGGTTGAATGTAGTATGTTGTGTAGAAATCAAAGGAATTAATTTTGATTTAATTTTGATTTAATTTAAAACCAAATATGTATAGAAGTATTTGCAATTGGGTAATTTGAATTAGATTGGTTATAATTGGTGAAATTGTTGTTTTTTGATAATGATGTATGTATTTTTTGAATGTTTGATGTATAATTATTTGTACAAATGTGTATGGAAATAGACAATTACATACATTTTTAGTTTGTTTTTAATTTAATTTCAATTGTTTATCCATTGTGGTGATTTACTGAATATATTGACATATGTTCTATTATTTGTTTGGCCAGATGTCTAGCAATGTTGTTTCTAGATGGGTTGGAAGAAAGAAGAAAACCAAAAAAGCCGAAATCGCAGAGGATTCTGAACCTGAATATATGATCCCCGAGTCAGTAGACGTTCCGGGGTTGGAACACTATACCGTTGTCGAAGATACGGAGGAACACGTTTCGACAAGTATTACGTATTCTTCCGATGCCAACTTCAGGTTTGACCATCGTGGTTCTCTTAAATCAGTTTTACAGGTGTACCATAGAATTACTAAGGAGTCGGCTAGGGTCAAATATATAATAGAAAGGGGAGGTTGGGGCAGATTACTATCCCTACCTGTAGTAGATTCCTCCCACGCTCTTATTGATTATATTGTCGAGCGGTTTTGGGTTACGACAAACACATTTCACTTCTCTTTTGGGGAGCTTGGGTTCACTCCCCTCGATTGGGTTATGTTGATCGGCCTTAGTATTAGTGTCGGGAGATCTGTTCCTTATGAGCCAGCTAGGTATAAATTTGAATATGTCCGTGATAATATATTTCATGAACTGAAAGATAATGCGGTATGCAAAAGAGAAGGTGTTCCGTAACAGTGGTTTCGGATGCAATAACTCTCAAATTTTTGACCACCTATTTTGATAAAGATACTTTTAACGTGCGAACGATGATAGTGGTCTTGCTGATAGAGTAGCGCGGGCCTTCTATATGTATGTTCTGGGGAATTTTTTTTTCCCAAATGCAAAAACGTAAAATGATGTAGGATGGTTGGCTGCATTTGATAATCTAAATGAAGTTGATCAGTACGACTGGGGTGGCCGTGCATTTTCAAAATTGTATTCTAGGGGCCAAAAATCAGTGTCCGGGCCCAAATTTTGGAGGTAATTTATTTAACGTTATTCATATTTCTTTTCTTAAAATTTGGTTGCTATGTTATTAAATCCAATGAATATATTTATGTTGTAGTTTTGGGGACATGAATATCTGCGGATATGTCGTCCAAATAACCCTACGGCTCAAAGTGAAAATAACTGGCCAAGATGTCTTAGGTGGTTGGCCAGCCGGAGGAAGGGTGTTGACATAATTCGGACAAGGACTGACCTCAACCAGTTATCCGTAGAGTGTGTGAGGTGGCAACCATGGATGAATGCAGTTAACTATCTACCGAAGAAATTGGCCGCAAAGCTATAGAACTTTCTGGAAAAAGGGTTACATTCACCTGGCTTGGCACCGTGAGTTTTCATGTCATTTACTCATACTGCGTTTTTTTTAAACTCGTACTGTTGTGAAATGCTTGGTATTTATTTATTGTCATTTTCTTGTATGAAGCATAATATGTATCTCGGAGATCGTTATTGGAGGCAGAACAACCCAACATGGGGTATTCCTGCAAACCCCCCAAGTACCATTTCCAACTTCGTCGACGACGAGATTGAGGACATGACAGCCAGATCTCAGGTTAATGCTAGTGAATACGTACGTGTCGTGGAGTACGTTGTTTATTATGAATATTGGCGACATGTTACCAATCTTCACAAATATGTCACGCAAGTTGACTGGGAGGTTGAAACGTATGGCTATGCGGGTGACCGTATCAAACACAACATCCCACGGCGTCGTGAACATGTACCCATTCCTCCACCCCAACAACTACCATATGTAAGTTTTCAACAAAGTCTTGAAAAATTGAATACGGATTACACTTATGCTTCAGTTTTATTTCTAATTTATTTTCATCCCAGGTGGCGGCTTATGATTTAGTTCAAGAGTTTGCTGATTTTACGCAAGAGTTGCGTGATTTTACCTTAGCTGAAACTAAGGATCGGATGGACTACATAATTAGCAAATAAGTTGAGTTCAACAACTTTCGTAGTCAGACAGCCGCTGAAATTAGCCTCCTACAAGATCAAATTACGTTGTTAACCAGACAGCTTAGCCAATTTCGTCCAGAACAACCTCTTTGATTTGCCTCATATGCTATGACAACACCTCCGGGATCTTCATCAACAGTTCGACCAACGTAGAACGTCAGACCATCTTTTCCGCGGTTTATTCCACCAAGATCCAACTCCGATTAAAGAAAACATTTTTTAAATTTGGATTGTATTTCAAAATAACTTAATTTTTTATTTATATTGTTGATTTAGTGTTAAATTAAAAGCTCTGTTTTTTATAACTTGGTCGTTTATGTCTTTTGGTATTGTCACATGACATTTCAATTGTTAGTTGAACGACAAAATTACCAATTACTTTGTCATAACATACTTCCAAATTCTGACATTTTTTTCTTTAATTTTGTCGTTGATTTTTGCATTGAAATGCTCACCGTGTGTTGTCAAAAAAGTTCGACATAACAAAGTTTGTTACCGTTTTTTGATCGTTTTATTACCGTTTTTTTGTTACCGTTTATCAACGGCTATAATTTGTATTTGAGACCACTATAAATAAAATTGTATAGCTATCATCCTCATTTCATTATTCCCACATTTTAGTTTTCAATGTCTGGTTATGAAAATTTTACCCTTAATGCAAGCAATTTTACTTTAAAAGAAGATTTATCCATATGTCGAAACATAGTATTACATTATCCACCAAGGGGTCAGGAACGTCTGATCAATGGTTCTATGAGCATGCGATGGTTGGAACAGACACATGCAAACTTTTATAATGAAACCGGTAATCCCAACAACCGGAACAGAGCAGGCCTTTTTTGTCGATATGTGGAAATTAGTAAGGAAGTACTAGAATTTTCTTCTTTAACTGCTCAGGTCAATGAACTTCGTCATAGGAATGAAACTGATGATGAAGTTGTAGCCAGATCACTGGAGGAATGGAGTAGATGGAAACGACATGATTTCCGGTACAAACCTCATTTCGATATCTTAAGGGTATTGGAAGAATTCAATCCTTTTGTGTTGATTTTTCTACCCAGTAGTGAAGAACGTCGTCCACGTCGTCCGACAAGCCAAGCCTTAAGGTTTCACTTATAGGTTTACTTATGACATGATGATTCTATATCAGTAGTGTGGTTTCCTTCTTTAGCAATAGTTATATTTCATTCCCTTTAATTTATGTCTTTTTTGACAATGTTGAAAACTAATCTTTGCATTGAAATATGGTCGGTGTATTGTCAATTCCTTTCATTGCCTTGTCAACTTACAAAAAATATCTCTGACATAGTGCAAAGCTGATTTTTCCATTGAAATATCGACCGTGTATTGTCAATTCCTTTCATTGCCTTGTCAACTAACTTTTAAAATATCTCTGACAATGTTGATAACTGATCTTTGCATTGAAATATGGCGGGTGTATTGTCAATTGATCGACGATTGCCTTGTAAAAGCACCAAAAATATCTCTGACAATGTGCAAAGCTGATTTTCCATTGAAATGTGGACCGGGTATGGTAATATCAATATTCAAAATTGGATTTTCCGGTTCTATTATAAATTACCGCACTGGCTTCTCCATCAATACAAACCAAGAATTTCATTATATCTTACTCCAAAAATTGCAACAACAAAAAAATGGCAAACTATCTAAATAATATAGACAATTATGGTTCCTCTTCTAGTTTTCCTCATTATGTTACTTTTACTTCTTCTTCTTCTGCTTCATTAGACGATGATGATAACAGTAGTTACTACTCATCAGATGAAAGTTCACTTGAGTTGTCAAGTAATAACCTAGCAGTCAGTGCTGGTTTAATGGTTTCAAATATGAACGCTCCATATACACGTACAAAAATAGCAAGACAACGTGATGTAGGTGCGAAAGGTCTATGGAGAGACTATTTCTGCAGCAACCCGACGTTTCCGCCCAATGTATTTCGTAGAAGATTCAGAATGCGTCGAGAATTATTCAACCATATTGTGGGTGATGTTGTGGCGGTAAATAGTTATTTTGTGCAAAAAAGAGATGCTTGTGGTGTTCTAGGATTAACCCCGCACCAAAAAATTACTGCAGCTATTCGAATGTTAGCTTACGGATGTGCGGTCGATGCAATCGATGAGTATTTACGTATTGGGGAAACTACAGTTTTGGAAGCAACTCGTAGATTTTGCAGGGTGATAGTCCAATTCTACGAGGATGAATATTTGCGGACACCAACTCAGCGTGATGTTGAACTCCTTCTTTATGAGAACCAAAAAAGGGGATTTCCAGAGATGCTTGGTAGTGTTGATTGCATGTATTGGAAAAGGGAGAAACGCCCTTCGGCGGAATCAGGTGCTTATACCGCCTACAAGGGTAGCGAAAGTATTATCCTTGAGGAAGTTGTGTCGTATGATTTTTGGTTTTGGCACGCATTTTTTGGTATGCCGGGTTCAAACAATGATATAAATGTGATGAACCGTTCGTATATCTTCAAAAAGCTTATCAACAGTAAAACACTGGCAGTAAACTTTGAAGTCAATGGAAATCAATACAATATGGGGTATTATCTTGGGGATGGAATATACCCAGAGACAACAACTATTGTGACTACCATTAAACATCCAGACTCCCAAAAGAAACAGAAATTTTCAGCGATGCAGGAAGGTTGTCGAAAGGATGTAGAACGGGGGTTCGGGGTACTACAAAATCAATTTGCAATCATCAAACAACCCGCACGAATGTGGAATCCGGACGTGTTAGCGTATATAATGAAAACTGTCATTATTATACATAATATGATAGTGGAGGATGAACGTATTCCCGGTGATTGGCCGCATGAATATGAGCAACGCAGATACGGTGCTCCATTTGTTATTTCAAGTGACAACACTGCTCAACTTTCTAGAATGGTGAAGGACCAACGCAGACGTGCAGTATTCGATAAACAAACTGGGGTTCGTTTGAGAAATGACCCGATCGAACACATATGGTCATCTGTTGGGGAAGAGTGAACTTTTATATGGGCTTTGGGGGTAAAAATGTGTTGTTAGTGGACCCGTGATTAAAGCGAGAGTTATCTTATCTTTACTTATTAGTCGCGTTATATTTTAATTGTTCTTTCGAGTCCATCTAGTATTTGAAGTAATTTTAAGAAATAATTCTAAAGTAAAATTTTAATTTAAATTAGGAGTTGTTAAAAGCATAAATATCTATTGATTAAAAACTAAACTGAAAATTCTAAATAAATTCATCAAAATTCAAACTCAATATGACAATGGTAAATAATAATCCGGACGTGATGATTGGTTTAATCTTTTCCTCAAAATTTCTCCCTTCCTCAGTTCGATGTACTGTCTTGATACATCATCCATTTGGGAGATATCCATCGTCATTATACGGAATTCCTCTTCTGCTTCTTGCCTAGCTTGTATTGCCGCAAACTTTGCATTTGAATCAGCTAATTTAGCTTCAAACTTTGCTTTATCATTAGCTAATTTTGCAGCAAACTCAGCTTCTCTTTGTGCCATCTTCATATCTCTTTGTTTCGTACATTTGGCGTTGAAGCTTTGTTGCTCTCTATAAATATTTTGCATCATTTCCTGTTGTTCAGTAAATTTTGCTTTCCCTTTTGTCTTCTGTCGTTTCGCCTCTTTTTTCCCCATTGGACGGATTAATGTGTTGGGGATATCTCCAAGGTCTTCATAGGCGCTGGGACCATCTAGGATTAAGTCTGGTGTGCCCTGTACGTCCTGAGATTCGTTGTCGTAATCAGACTCTGCTTGTGATGAATCGAAAACATATGTCGACCTTCTGGAATATTTAATATTATCTAACATAACCGTGTAGCAATCTTCATACTTAAAACTTTGACCAGTTGCTTCCTTGAAAAGCCTACGTACTTCTACGAACTGCTGTTTCAATTCAATTTGTTAAATGATAGACAATCATATAGATTAATGTAATAAGAATAATTAAATGAGTTGTTACCTTATTTTCGGGGCCCCATCCAGTATGATGTTCCCTTTCGACTTCATCCTCCTTTGCAGACATAAGCGCCACATCCTTACTTATAATTTGAAATCGTTTCTGAAGGGAGTTCCAACTACGTTCTGGCATAGAAGGTATAACTTCTTTCATCCGACATAGTATACGTGACTATAATTGTTCTTCACATTGATCGGTACCAATGCTACAATCTTGAGAAATAGACAAATGAATCGTACACATCGTAACATCTTCAAAAGACGAAAAATTTGGATCTCGTGGTTTTGATGGCGCCATTTTACTAATCGATTTCGAAACTTATGAAAAATTTAACGAACTTTAGAATTTTCAACTACACAATGTATGAGTTTACTAAAATGCCATTGGTTTAGTATCCCATATATATAGGGTAAATATATAGCCGTTAAACTACCAACGGTAACATATCAACGGCAACATATTAATGGTCAGCAAATTTTATCACCTGAGCGACACCTTGGAGTCTCGCCCAGCTCCAAGAGAAGCCCTCTAGTCTCGCCCATCTCCAAGCGATGCCTTGGAGTACCGCCCAACTTCAAGCGACGCCGTAGCATCTCGCGCTTGTTCAGAAATTTTAGGAGAAATCTCAGCTATTCGCTTATGTGTAGGCGAGATGCTAGGGGCCTCGTTTGGTGGAGCGAAAGTTTAGTATCGCGCTTGAGCTGGAGAAATGTCAACTCTTCGCCTGTATTTTTAAGCGAGATGCTTGGCCTTCGTCTGTTCACAAGCGAGAGGTTAGAATTTCGCTCGACTATAACTTTTAATCGTCGATCAGCGACTTCTTTTAATCCTGAACAGTGATTTTCAACGATTATAACCCAAATATAATCGCACGGCTGTGGGTGTTTTTCACGGATCATCGATCAAATGTAATCTTTGATCGTCAATTTGATCGATGATTGGAGATGCTCTTAGCATGTAGAGCTAGAGAACACAAGCGAAACAGATTCACTATCATCTTTTTCTTTCACAAAACAAGTCAACTCGGAGAAGCAGAAAACTAACTCGCTCGAACCAAAGGCATTGCAGAATCAACCATCACGAGTTCGGACCAACGTAGTCAATATCGGATTTCGATTTGTGCCGGTCGAGAGCGATACACTGGTACATCTTTGTATCAGGGATATTTCGGTTCCAAATATCGGTCCATATATTTTTATTATATCAAATGTTTTTTCCATATTGGACTTATTAGGATATAAAACTAGCACTCGTTTTTCTAAAATACAATAAAAAACATGAGTAACAATTGAAAACCCTAGAACAATGATAAGAAAATTATTTTTTTTTATTTTTTTTTAATTAAAAACCCTAATTTCAACCGTACGGTCCATTTTGGCCATTTCGGTTAAACCGTATCGGTCAATATCGGCCGATATTTTTGGGCAAAAAACGTTCCACCGGTATAGGTTGTTTCGTATCAGGTGAGACCCAATACCGATAAAACCGACGATATTTCGGTCGTATGTCCGAAATTAATTATACTGGTTCGGACAAGAAAATCAGGATCGTCACGCCAATGACATGTTGACTCGGACTCGCCAATTGCACTCGCTCTCAGAACTTGTCTCGCCTGCAGCTTCCACCTTGCGAACCAGGATATCAGAACCTCATCAAGCAGACAGGACGCGAGCCTGGATATCGTCAAGGATCAAAGATGCAGCTTCATGAGGCATATCTTCACAACGAATTTTATAGCTACGAACCTATTATCAAATTGGGTTCTCTTCGGAAAGATGAGCTACAAAATTATCACCAAAGAAGGAGAAGAAGCCTATGACCTTTGTGTTATCACAAAGGATCAAACCATCTTATCACCCAGCTTCAAAGGAAAACTCGCTGGGCACAACAAGCTAATTTCATACGAAGTTCGGATCTAAAACGAGCAAAGTCAATATGATGATGTTACTCGCTCGAAACCAAGGATTCTCTTGGTTTGTGGCATTTCGGCTTAAGCACTTAACAATGTTTGGCTAAATGCCTGATAAATGAAAAACACGTGTGCTACAACAATTTTATCAAACATTTTGGATGTCACATTTGTGTCGAGCTGCATCTTCGAATCGAACGAATGATCAATCAATTTTTCTTTGGTGAAAGGAGTATAATCAAGAAGGCAGAAGAGAAAGAAAACATGCAGGATGCAGCAGAAGTAACAACGCTCACACTCTTCGTAGTACCAAAGATAATGCTGGCAACTACCGTGTGAAGTACAACCTACGAAGCAGCTCAAAGCTCTGTTACAAAGAAACACAAGTTACAGAGAAACATAAACACACCAAGATCCATGAGTCATAGAGAAGCATAGATGTGGAGCAAATGACCAACAACACAGTTAAAGCCACACCCTTTGGCGGCAGCATGATGTTAAATTTCAAAGAAGTTTTTTCTTGTAATTTTGTGCAGGTACATGACCCATGAAATGCAGTCTCATTAGAACAATGAAGAAATATCACTCAGCAACAACACGAGTGATGAGTGAATGATTTCGTGACGTAAAGTCTTGCAGACGTGATGGAGTAGTGATTGAAATTAATCCCCAATAACTATCGTGGTGAATCAAAACTCGTCAATCATGGTGCACTACTCATACTCTAGATTTTGGAACCAAGTTTCATATTGACGTCTCGAGAAATCAATCAGCATTTCTTCCATCGCGATATACGGAGAAGTCCGCCCCAGAATGCACAGGACTTAATGATGTACACCGCCAACAACGAAGAAAGAGTAAGCCCCAGAAGATCGAATCATAAATATCTACGCGTGAGCGATCCACTATTTGTATAAGACAGAATACACCGATTATACAAAATTGCGAACATTCAGAATAGAGGATAAGTCATATCTGAATAAAAACGCTAATTAGATGTATACCATCTAATTGCAGAGTCGCATCAAACATAATTTCAAGTTGCAAACTTCCACGACTGCATCTCTTGAAAATGTTCTGTATGCACTGCATAAAATACTAACAATAAATCTCATGCAATTGAGAAACTCTAAACAAGCCATAAATATGGCCACAAGATTAATAAATATCAAAGCTAGTGGTGCATAGCCAATAATCATGGCACTAGCAAGTGCTAGTCTTGGCGAACCCTAGTCACACTCTCAATACTAAAAAGTAGCACACACATGTGCCAAAAGGCCAGAAAAAACCAAAAAGAGCCAAAAAGTCGAAAATCTAACAAAGCATGCGCCAAACAGGCCATAGCGACGCTAGCGCTAGCACTGTGCTAGCTCCAGTGCTAACGAGTTAGCGCCGGCCAGCAGCGCTAGCGTTGGCCACCCTAGGATAGCATTCTTCCTCGCTAGCACCATTACTAGCACTCCCCCTCTTTTGCGGCGCTAACTTTGCTAGGCCTTACTGGCAATATGCTAGTGCTAGCACAATCCTGAGTCCATGACTCCACCAATTCCTATGAGAAATCAAATCATGTTACATGGGAGGACAATTCATGAGGTTTTTGTCTGGCGGTTAAGCAATATGTGGCGTGGTAACACCCCATGATCTGGAAGTTACAAAGTAGTGGTAAAGCTTGAGCAGTTGATGAGATAATGGAATCGTGGTTTTCCAGAAACTCCCAGGGATAATGGGCCGTTACACCGTTATTCTCACGACTTCCACTACTCCATCTCTTCACTACTTCCACTACTTTACAAGGAAGATACATGTGTTCCCAAACTATTATAAATAGGCTTCTTAGCCCATTTCAGAAAAACAACAAGTTTATAATTCTCATGAGCTCTGTGATTTCTCTCAATAATTCTGCAACTCTACACATAATTTAACACATAGAATTTCTTCAAATTTCTTTGCTTTTCTCCCCTAAGATCAACCCATTTCCTCTCATCGTGACCGAAGCAGGGCGGAACAGCTACTATCGTGGTTTAGGCTTGCTCTATACGATTTTGATCTCTGAATCAAAATAAAATACTTCTACAGTACATTGTTTTGCCTAGAATCAATTTTTAGGTACTAACAAATATTGATTGGATTTAATCACCAATCACTATGAAATATAAGTCGTTCGATCTTGCGAAGAGAGAGATCCCATGTCGCCAAGATGAGCTAAGCTTATGCTGAATATGAAGAAAGGAGGACCTTATTGAAGGATAACAACTTAATCCCCCCTATGTGATAGGAATGCCAGCTTCCCCAAGCGAGTATTAACTGAGACTTGAGTTACCAGAACTAGTGGGCTCTCAACGTCATGGTTCGCATCAACCAACATCAACCACAAACCCCTGCCGACTCGCAAAATATACCTTCTCGACTTAGATCCCTCACCAGTTCACAAAGCACTAAAGAAGGTGCGCCACACCAAAGACCCAAGCATTCTCAACTAGAAGCATGAGTGGAGTACCTAAAAAAATTGTTCAAAAGTGGTGAAGCCAAGTTTGCATCCAGTCCAAAAAAAGACTGAAAGCTTTTCAATTGTTCGAGGTGTCTACATCCAGTCCAGCAGAAGACTAAAAAAGTAATAGAACACAACCAGAAAAGCAAAAGGAAGGAGACTAGAAACAGTATGAAATTTGAGGGCAAGATCTGTTGGACCAAATTTTTGTTTCATATTGTGCAGGTCCGTAGCCTAAGAGAGATGGAATCATTGCAGCCGATGAGAAAGCCATGGGCATGAGAAGTCCGCAAAATGGGAGAACATCCAAAGCTCAAGGCTAATGACCATAATAGCGACAATAACAATAGCATGCTTTCAACGAAGATGCTCAAGGCTAATTGAAGATGCTGGCAGTATAATGACATGAATGGTAGTTTAAAGATGCCCTCAACGAAGTTCAAACGACGACAATTCAATGTGAAAAGAAAAGCAAGAAATCAATTGAAATGGCCAAGATGACAAGCAACAGTTCGATTCAAGAGATGGTGATGGTAGGGGTACGCACCAATTCTTCGAATAAGTTTCTTTTGTTTAGGTTCATTGCAGACAAGAAATAGTCATGCGATCCTAAGGTCGTGAGAAGCAATTCAGGACAGGCTCGTGAGATTAATGATAAACTAGGATTGTTTGCTCTACTCAACAAGCAAGTCAGTTCGGATCACTCGAAATTCCTACTCTCTCGGATCACGTCAACTCATGCCTAGACAATAGAGCAGCTTGTGAAACAAGATCAGGTTCATATTAACAAGAACTAAAGGACACGAAAGACTGTGGACATTCTAGCTTTGGCTCGAACTATCACAACTATGTCAAAAATGTACCAGCTCATATGGAAGAAGCAACTTTGTGCATACTGGTGGCCCATGCATGCGTCAAGCACTGACACCAGTCAACTACAATTAATAATACGACGTTACCAAGATAGGAGTGCAAGGAAGGCAAAACTCAAAGCGAGGATTTCCGCCGCTAAAGCGCTCGCACCACGCAACTCAAGAGAGGGAATTCTCACTCCACAGCTCAAAGACTGAAGTTTCATTCCGCAGCTCCAATGAAGATTTCACAACTTAAGATTAAAATCAAGTTTAAAGAAAATAAAATCCAAGTCAAGTACATCTAAAGTGAGACGATACCACTAGCAGAGGAAAAGCAAAGTAAACAAGTCATGGTCCACAGCTCTCAAGTCCATATGTCAAAGAATGAAGTTTTCATTTCACTTTCAAGATGAGGACTACACCTCAAGAGCTCCCACCAGTTCAGACATTGCCTATGAGAGACAGTTTCATCCCAAAGTATAATTCAAGAGATGCAATTCAAAATTCACAAGGACGACAATAACACAACCTAACAGTTCACAGCTTTGCGGACTCCATCCAAAAGCGCCCGATGTTAATAGCTCAACCTCATACGACACTAAAGCTCAGCATCAGCCATTCAGTGCAAAGGAAAAAGCATTCATTCAATTCGAGGAACTGCACATCAACTATATACGAGATTAAGCTTCCCAAATCACCCCACCAACAAGATCAATGGGAAGCAGAAACTCAAATAGCTCAAAAAGGGACATCAAAAATACAACAAAGATCCAAATCATAATGTGTTGGAGCAGGTTACTGGTTGCTTGAAAAATAAAGGAGCGAAAGTCTTAACGCAGTCGGAAAAAATAGTCGATTAGAATTAATCACCCATTTCTACTATTGTCACAATAAAAATGGGAAATCAACAAAGGTCATTTTACTTAAACCTAGCAGCTATCTACAAATGTTATTGGATACTATTCAGGCGCACATAAGCCCCATGCAGGCACACATAAGACCTATGTCATCTCATTAGATGATGCCATCCCCACGAGAATGAGTACATGCATACAATTAAGACCTAATCCATATTCTAAGATGTTGTCACCCTTCCGAGGAGTGAGTACATGTATACAATTAAGACCTAAGCTATTTTCTAAGATGTTGCCATCCTTCCAAGGATTAAGTACATGCGTTTTATAAGCACTATGTCATCTGCGAGATAAAGACCGGATGATGTCCTGCAATGGAGGTATTCAGGCAAGTCAATCCACAGGGCCCGGTGTGATTGATTGTCAAGGATACCACCCCCTATAAGAATCCATTTAGGAAGGTTACAATGGAGGAGATAAGGGGATGACCCTGTAACAGACAGAGGTCCTAAGATGTATATATAGATACAAAGCTTCGGTTCGTCCAGAGCATGATAAGAGCAAGATTATCAAAAGACCCAGATGGGAAAACGAATGAAACTATGCATTCGAGATAATAACATCATATGATCTACGAATGATTATACAAAAATATATTTCTAAAAATACTATCTCAGGGGCAAGATCCAACCACAGATACACAAGGAGTCAAAGCAAGCATATTAACAAAGGAAGCATGCAAGGCGCATCGTGACATCCCAAGAAGTGTTCAATTGCGCAACCCTAATTAAAGAACTGAACACAGTTTGAGTTGGAGGCTACACCATTAAGAGAGAATTTACTATAGCCGAGAGGAAGTTATCCAACCAACAACCAAGGAGCAGTAAATCAAGTTGCAAAAAAGGTTGTGAACTGAAGATGTTGATATTACCAGCATCCTCCAGCTCTAATGAAGATTTCTGAAGCCCACACCAGAAACAGATGCAAAGAAGACTGAACAAAAGTTCTACCATAAATATGGACGTAGACGTAGACATGGGGAGAATAGGCTCACTGATGTTGTGGTATTCATCTCCCAAGCCTCGTGAGTAATACAGTTGTCTCGAATTATCTCAGATTCGCTTGAGATGGAAAGGTTGGGATTAACTACCCTTCTCCATTATTTTGGTACTGATGTAATTGTTTGTACCTTGATAGGTGCATTATTTGCACTATTTTGATACTCTAATTCATTGATTTCTTGTTAGTTTTCAGATCATTATGCTTTGATTTTGTTTGTTTATGAGTTTCTTAGGAGTTTTGAAGTATATTCAACCAAAGAAAAGGAAAGGAGTTCATTCCGGCATAAAAAGAAGAGGTTAAAGGATGAAAACACAACTTTGAAACAAGAGTTCCAGGAAGATTTACGGTTGGGAAAGTACCCCAAAACCCAACCGTAAAAGAAGTTGATTTTGAAGGCAAATTCCAGAAAGATTTACAGTTGGGTCTAGACTCTAAAACCCAACCGTAAAATTGGTTGAAAAATCATGAAGATTTTGTCACTTCCATCTTGTAGAAAATTGAAATAGGAAGGAAACCCAAAAAGAATGAGGTCAATCGGACACCAGATGAGGGAGATATTATCAAAATAGTGAAGTACAAAAAAGTATCCAGGAGGAATTACGGTTGGGTTTCTTAGCTCGAACCCAACCGTAAACCTAGGGAAGTTTGGAGCGAATTTTTGTGATAGAGTTACGGTTGGGTTTCTTGGCTCGAACCCAACCGTAAAACTGGGTATTTTTGGGTGATATTTTTGTGCCAGAGTTAGGTTGGATTATTGGCTCGAACCCAACCGTAAAATGGGGAATTTTGGCACGTACGTGGGCTTCTAAAACATGGAAAACATGGTCCTGGAAGCATTAAAAACCTAGATTTCGTGGATACTATATAAAGAGACATCCAATACATTAAGAAGACATCTTTTACACTTGAAGAACACAAGGAGAACGGCTTGGAGAGCAGTTGATCATCACAATACCGAGGGTTTCCTTTACTTGCTTTCTTGTTTATTTTCCATAGATTTTGAGAAATCCATGATGAACTAAACCTTTCTTATTGGTTAGGGATGTAGTAGTTGGGAAACATGTTTATCAATTGAATGGCTCATTCTCATATGTTTATAATCTCTTCAATATCGCTCATGTTCTACCGTTTATAACGGCTTGTATGATGGATTGCTTGTTTGTTTAAGTCGCGAATCAGATGAGCATGCATGTACATCTATAGCTAAACTAGGGTTTGAGATCCGGAATTATCTAAAGACCCTTATTACAAGTAGTATAACATAGTTGTTAATGACTGGATGTTGCCATGCGATTATGTGTAGAAGCGTGACCTAGGTTAAATCCGAGTGGCTCTTGCGCCGGGTTGCTTAGAATAACCTAAACTCACAAAGACCATTTCTTTCATTGGGTTAAACTTGAGTGGCTCTTGTGCCAAGTTATTCGGTGAAAAGGATTCAAAGAGTGGCTCTTGCGCCTTTGATGATAATATGAGTTTTGCCGGAGTAAGCCTGCGATAGGATGCTTTAGGGTTATTGATATTGAGAGTGCATGAATGTTGAGTATGATTTGGTTTATAACATGTTGGAAGATGGAAGATGGATTCTCTAACCAATGTTCTTTATCTCTGATATTCGTTTTAATCTTTTTACTTTAGTATAATTTAGTTATAATCACAACCAAAACCCCCTTTGTTTACATAAGTAATCGAAAGTAATTAACAATCACCTGCCTCTCTGTGGGAACGAACTTGTTCTTATTACTATACTCCAATCTATATTAGTGAAGTAAGAACTTGAATTATTTTGGTTGGCCAGGAGCTGAATATCCATTCTCACTTCTCTTGCGGAATGTAAGAAATGAGTAATATTCATAATTCTGATACTTGTCAAATATTTATGCTATTTATTTCATGCTTCTGCAGCTAGGAAAAATAAATCAACGAGCTTAGTTTTCGTATTTTACTAGGTATTTTGATTTGATGACGCTCTGATGATGTCAAGTAATCGCTGAAGGAGCAATAGTTTATGTAGTAATGCCTTGAGAATTCTGAATTCAGTGTGTCTTCCATAGTTGCCTTGAGCAGCGGCAACAACAGAGAGGAAGTCCCCATGCCATGGGCGTGAACAGATTTGGAGAAGAAGCTTACGAGATGTGGAGGTACTGACTTACAAATGCTTTCGTCAAGATGATGCGAGTGAGGGTTCTTGTTGCTGCTAGTGTTGTTGATTAAATACTATGGTCGAAGGAGATGATTGCGTGAAATCTCTGAAACTGAAGAAGCCTTCATTCCCCAGGTGTAGCTACTTTGGTCTGCTGTTCGATGATGGATGATTTAATAGTAACATCATGAGTCCATGCCTCTAGGGTCTGATCAGGCAAGGGAATCCAGGAAGGTTGATATCTTCTATTCTTGTTGTTGTCTTTGCGTGCTATGGCTGAAGAAAGAACTTGAATTGAAGTTGGACTCCTTGTTGGTGCCCGAGATGTTGAGTTGCAACTGATACATTTTATGTGAGCATTGACTGAATGAAATTGTGTCTTATTCTGACCTTTTGGTTTATATGCTTGTTTTACCTTTTTGGATGTGATGATGGTATGCTTGGAATGTTCATATAGGCAAAGTCCTCTGGAGACGCCAATGATAAAGAGGATGAGATGGGAGGTGTTCTGTTGCCGACGTAGTGCTACGGGTATCTTCAAAGACTATGTTCCCGGAGACGTCTCTTAATCTATCCTTTGAATCCTTGATTGTTGTAGGAGATGGGCTGCTGTGAACAATCCTAATCACATTCTTCTTTAGTTGTTTAAGTTGTATTTTCTGGAGTAGTCTTGGGGTGTGTCTCAGCTTTGTCAGGGGGTTGCATGCGCCTATCATATCTGACAATGTAGTTGAGAGAAGATACCTTTGAGGTATGTCTTTAGAGAGTAAAAGTCATTGTCAAGGTTGTGACTCTTTGGTTAACCGTCTCTTATAGGCTGGAGAGGTTCTTGACAGCGAGGGGATCTTGTGCAAATCCTCATTCCCCAAGTGTGTTTCTTGTGATCCTTCGGATGCAGTTGCTGGAGATGATGCTCCAAGTGGTGTCGTAGCGTAGGATGCCAATGTGATAAAAAATGTTCCAATTGAGTATCAGAACCTGGGAGTTTAGTTTGACTTTGAGTTTGATAAGACCCAACTCTTGGAGGAAGCTGAAATGGCTAAGCTTGTTGTTGGACGACTTTGTCGTCATATGAGAGCCATTCATGAGAACTTGAAGGAAGTAGGTGCGTCTTCGGCTTAGCAGCAACTACCAAGGCTAGAGATGATGTTGAAAAACTATCCTGAGAGTTGAGGCTTGCCACTGAAGCCCTTGCACAGGTGGAGAGAGCATGTGATGATGGTGCTTAATCAGTTTTCAGAGATTTTTCTAAATAGTAAGTTTTGAGGTTTTTTTATGTGTTTCTGAGATACCCAAATTTTCTGTGGTTTTATTTTGGGATTTTGAGTAGGTAGATTTTGAATGGTTGTAAAGGGCTTTCTAGATAGATAAATAATACTTCGTGTAATAAATTGAAATCATAAATATGAATGCAAGATATTGCAAACATTTTAGAGGAGTTACAAACATTGCGTAAAAACAGAGAAATATTGCTAGGGGTGGTAAAGTGCTTAATCCTTGACAACTTTGTCAGGGGTGGTGAAGTGTTTAATCCTTGACAACTTTAAGCCACTTGCCACGTTCGACTACCCATGTAGGCTTATCAGTATTGACGAGTTTGTAGTATCCACCTAATATAATTTTAATGATCAGATGTGGTATTTCTCCAGGAAAGGCAGTAGTGTCTCTGATTTGGAAAGGGTTCGGTTTCAGTATCTCAAGTTAATGAGACATTTTAAGGATGATTTGGTTATTGGTTTAAATATTCTCAGTAGATATAACCCCTATCCATTAGACAAACTTTTGAAAAGGATCAGCTTTCCCTTCACATCGTCAAGGCATGGTGAGGTTGATACTCAGGTCAAGTCCCCAAGCCTTGATGAGACGTGGGACAACCGGTTGTAAAAAGAGTTGTTGAACAAGACTTACTCGTAGGCGAAATCCACGGGCGTACACATCATCTTTCCTCTATGCAATTGTTTAGCGTCCATATCTGTTGTTTGGCGATGTTATGGAGGTGAGCAATCTTTAGGGTCTGCTGGCTTGTTGGTGCCCACCAGTGGGTCCCTTGGTGATAATTTCTCCAGAGATACGTCGATCCTTTCCTCGTTTCTTTGGATTCACGGACGTCCTCGAACCATGTCGTAGTCTGGATCTACATGATTTTTGTTGATTAAGTGGTAGCAGACTCCCACCAAATGGTAGTGCAAGTGGTCTCTCTAGACCTTTATAAATGACTGAGTTTGATCGTTGTATCCCTGGTTGCTTTCTTTGGATGGGGATCTCGTCATCGTGTCAAATATTTATTATGAAATGCGTAACTTACTTTACTTAAGGATTTCGTGTCTAGTGAGCTTTCTGATGTACGCGATGAGTTTTCTGACAAGGAATTAACAGCTCGAATGAACTTGAAAATTACTTCTGGAACGAGGCGCGACTCGATTATCAACTTGACACAGGTATTAAATTTATCTTTAACTTAATTACCATCCTTCATTTATCAATTAAACGCTTAATTTGTTTCTTGTAGTCGTGGCACCCAGAACGCCCTGTGTTCGGTATCGTGGTGAATGTCGTTCCTTAGTCTAGGGAGAAAAATCCACGGGTAATCATGCCTGGAAGTGGAGACCGTCCCTGGAAGAAGGTAAGCGTCTTGCACTTTCTCTTACTATTCTTTTCCGTATAAAGTATAACTATACCTTGTCCTGACAAGCACCTTTGCATAATCTAGAAGCATAACTCATCAAGGTACCTCGGCATTCAAACTTTTATGTTTGGTGTTCTAGCTGTTTTTGGCACTTCAGCTCCTTATGTAGTAAGTATCATTTTCTAGAGATTTAGTTGTTGTTGAAACTACTGAGAAAGAAGACAAAGATGACCAGGGACCTGAAAAATCATCCCATACTGAAGTAATTGAAGAATCCGGGGCTGAGAACGAAGAACTTGGTGGTGAATCACATTGTGAGATGTCTTCTGCTTCTGATGACATGTTGTGGTTCCAATTAAGTTTACTTTATTGTTTCATAATCATAATGACATGATTATGAACTTTAGACCACCAAATGTGTATAACTATATGTTATTTCATGAAGAACTTTAGCAATTTTCGTTGTCAGAAAAATTCAGATTTCAGGTCTCCTTGTCGTAATGGTTGTAGAATCCTCGTCCGAAGTCAGAATAAGGTGATTGACCTCTCATTATTTATATAAGAGAAAGATATAACGTTTTGAAAAAGAATTTATGAATTTGGAGTCTTTTTGATAGGTGAAGAAGACCTGACACCGAGAGTCCATAACTTTTCAGGCAGAATTCTGTAGGTTTTCAGCTGTCGTGTCTGTCCTTATTAGCTCGCTCCTCCGATTGTGCCATTTTAAAATGTTGTAGTAGACATCCATGTGAATCATTTGGTATATAAATCACCAAAAAATTCCTTACCAATTAGCGCCAGTTTTAGTTCTTCTAGAGGGTAGTGTAAAAACGTTTTTGACGACGTATTTGCAAAGCAATCCATATCTCTTATAAACTATATGCCATGACCCAAAATACTTTTTAATGAATGTTTAGGTTTCTAATGGACATATTTTATTAATTTCATGATTTGTTCTTCAATTCCTTGTGCTCAAGACATAATTTTTATAATGTCTCTATTTTTAGGGGGGGTGGGGGGATGAACCAAAACAGAGAGATGAACTTGCAGGTGAAGGATTGGAGATTACCGGGAGTCATGAAGCTGATGATGTGTCTCTTCCGACTCAAAATCATGAACAAGCTCTTCTAGACGCGATTGTTGAAGAAGGCATCTGAGTGGTATTATTGTACATAACGCTGCTATGATGGAGGTTATTCACGGTGTTTCCAGTAGCACTGCTTGAAAAATTATTGTTGGTGTTTTTGGTGAAAGAGTTTTGAGAAGTGGAACACCATAATTGAGATTGATTGTTGAAACCTGAATTGAGTTTGATGATAGAACTAGACCTAAAATCCACCTTACTTTCAAACGGTTGACGAAGTGATTTTCAGATGGTTGAAGAATTGGATTCGTGACCGAGAGATTGATCTCCCGTTGTGGTCGCTAATTGTTAGTACCTAAAATTGATTCTAGGCAAAACAGTGTACTGTAAAAGTACTTTATTTAGATTCAGAGATCAAAATCGTATAAAACAAGCCTAAACCATGACAGTAGCCGTTCTGCCCTGCTTCGGTCACAATAAGAAGAAATGGGTAGATCTTAGGGGAAGGAAACAAAGAAAGTTGAAGGAATTATGTGTGTTGAATTATGTATAGAGTTGCAGAACTATTGAGAGAAATCACAGAGCTTATGAGAATCGTACGCTTGTTGTGTTTCCGAAATGGGCTAATGAGCCTATTTATAATAGTTTGGGAACACACGCTTCCTTGTAAATTAGTTGAATTAGTGAAGAGATGGATAAGTGGAAGTCGTGTGGTTAATGATTTAACCGTCTTGGAATCTTCGAGAAACTATTGCTCCATTACTCCATTAACTGCTGCAACCTTCCCACTACTTTGTAACTTCCTTGTCATGGGATGTTTCTATGCCCACGTTGCTGTAACTGCCAGACCAAAACCCCATGTTTAATCCCCCATTATGATTTGATTTCTCGTAGAGTTAGTAGAGCCATGAACTCAAAACACGTGAATTTGTGTAAACGCTAGCACTAGGGTGAAGGCATGACGCTAGGATGAAGGCCTGACGCTAGGGTAAAGGCTGACACTAGCATAGGTGCAGGTGTGAAGGGTGCGAAAACACGCAAAGGAAAAAGAGGAGAAGGCTTGCATCCCTAGCGCAAAGGAAAAAAGAGGGGAAGGCTTCCACCCTAGCACATGCGCTAGCATTTGAGCCAGCGTTAGCACTAGTGCTACTAGTAGCACTGTTTCCAGTGTTGCTGGTAGCACCGCTAGGGCTTGTTTGGCACATGTTTTTCTTTTGGCTTTTTCAAGCCTTTTGGCATATGTGTGTGCTACCCATTGGTGTTGGGAGTGTGGCTAGGGATAAGGATGGCACTTGCTAGTGCCATGGTTATTGCCTGTGCACCACTAGCTTTGGCATCCTTTAATTTCGTGGCCATATTTATGACCTGTTTCAGGGTTTTTCAATTGTATGAGATTTAATTGTTAGCATTTATGCTTAATTTTGTGCAGTGCATATAGAACATACTCAAGAAATTCAGTCGTGAAAGTTTGCAACTTGAGATAATGCTTGATGCGACACTGCAATTTAGATGGTATGATGCATTTAGTAGCACATTTATTCGAGAATAGTGTAAAATCCCAGAATGACCATTGTGCGCTTTTCGTTCGACTTTTTGGACTCTAAGCTCGCGGACTGTCAAGTCATTACAACATTAACTCATCACTACCATTAGATTTCGCTCAATCAAGAATCCCGAGGCTCAGAGTCATCTATCTCGGACTAGATTCCCATCGCTTAGAACCAACTCGAACTAACAATACTTCTTGTAGTGTCACGAGCCTTCGTAAACATAAGCATGACTCTGAACACCCCTTCACCAACAACTACAGATGACAGCCAATGATGAAGTGGTGCAAATCATGCCTCAAGATTCAACAATACTGCTAGTTAGTTGATGTCCAGTTCAAGCCCAACAACACCAAATTTGAGTGCGAAGCTAACACATTGTGAGGTCGACCAACGCGGGCTAATAACGCAACTGAGTAGCTACTGCCGAGTAGCTGTCACGAATTAAAACTCAAAATTCAATTTAACAAAGACGAAACTTGAAACAGGCTCAAGGACATTGATAAAATAGTGAAGTTTCATAACTTAAGGACTTGAAATGAAGCTGGTTTACACGATATAGCTGTTCCAAGAGGAGCACACCACCTTGGACGTCAGCAATAGCTACGCAACATAAAGCTTAGAAAGAAAAGAGGAGCAACCGTGACTTATTTTAAGATGTAACCAAGGCTCATATGACTTTGATAGAGCTCTGCTACGAAGCTAAACTGCACAGTCCTTACAAGATAGTCGATTGGAATTAACCACCAATCCCCATTATAATAGTTCGCAAGTAAATCAAAATATAAAGCTTTCGAGCCATTAATGACGACATTCATGGAGGATGCGAATGTGGGGAGAGACGGCCCTCACCGACAAGGTAGGGGCAACTATGGAGGAAAGATCCAAAAAATACCACGATGAAAGGAAAATATTGGCACTGTGACTGCGAGTAACGATCAACCATGCATAACGAGGTTGACAAAAACATTGCTATCTCGGAATTTCGGAAATAAACAGGGGAAAATATGCATACTCAGAAAGGAGCAATTGTGTTCATTCACTCAATTCTTTCAACAATAATGGAGGAAATACTACACCAACATAGGAGCGGGGGCAACATTTTACTACAGCGCCCAACAAAAAAGCTTCAATATTCGGTGTAAAGAATATGAACATTGTACCCATGTCTGTCCCGAGAGCCTCCAATACAAAGTTGTCAGGAGCTGATTCCAACTGAGCAAAGAATATGAACATTCACTACCAAAATGTTCTCAAGATATCCTACCAGTTCAGAGATATGAGGTCATCGAATCTGTGTGCATTTGTATACTATACAAATGAATACAACACTAAACCAACGACTGCTAATAAACTACGGGTACTCGTCAAGCTGTCAGATACTCGCAGGAATGACGAAGGCATATCCGCCAACACCACTTCCCAAGGAACCAGGCTTTGTAAAAGCAAACGCATCCCAGTGACTGAAGAACAAACTGCATCCAGTGCATAGGGGGACCCATGAGCTCGACGGTATGGCGCGAGAACAAGCAGCTTACCTAATTGAAGGAACTTTTACTCCGTTCCCTTGATTTCTAGTTGATAACTACCTAACAGTTGCTATATCGGTACAAAAAACCATTTGAGTTTTCATTCTATTGGAAATGTTATTTGATATTTTGCAGGGCATGCTTACCGGCCGCTGCTACAATATCACAATTGCAAAAACAAAATCACACCTATGGTGTCGTAGAGACACTTTGCATCCCAATTCTCACTCGATCGCGAGCATTCAAAAAACCCCTGCACAAGAGGTTGCCAATGAATAACACATCCTGCCATGTCAAAAGGCTCCAGCATTCAAGGAACTCCAAAGGGACATATGAATGCTTTGGAGTATGTGCTTCCAATCTGGCCTTCAGCAACAACACACGGACGCTGCATGGCATGGAACAGGGCCATCACTTCTGAGCAATGTGTTAGATGGGACAAAAATTTCACATTAACTGCACTTCAAAGTTGGAATAATGAGCATTTACATCCCATATAGCACGGTTCATGGAGCAACGTAGCTGCAACGCACATAGTACTGATTCCACTCGCCAAACCAGTTCGCAAAGAAAGGGGAAGCTGGTCGTATTACATGCTTCTTGGAGGAAAGATAGACTAGACGAAAAAATGATGCCTACAGCGGCTATCGTCTCACCCAACTCGTAGAAAAATTCAAACCTCGATGCAAAAATTAAACCTATAGCAGCACGCAAATCACGAACGACACAGTCTAATGGAATGACGATTCAGCAAGTTCATCACAATGCAATGTCGCAATGACGATCTCAAAGCATTTCTAACAACAAGCACAACAACTACCAACACGAAGTAGTACCTCGGAACTTCGCATAAGAACATGGGCAAGTATTAATACTTTTCAAGTATATGGTATTCTTCCGCTCAGTTCCTGCAGCAATAAATAGAAAGCTACGGTCAGCAACTAAAGCAAGCATTACAAAGTTCATACAAGAAAAGTCAGTTGAAGTTAATGATGGAAACAACCGTGAACATCAACCACACTGTAGACAAACAAGACTAAAAGGATTTTCTTAAGGATTCTTCTTCGAACAACCCTAAAAAAAAAAGGCAAATTATGATAGGGAAAATAACACAATACAAGCGGCGTAAGATCAAGACCGGAGTAATTTATCCCAATATAACTATCTACATAGTATTCCACCTTCTACTAGTTCTAATCCTAACTTGTCAGCCCTAGGAGCATAAATGTTACCTAATGTATATCATTCTTCCTATAAAAAGAGAGTGTGTGATAAGATTGGGGTGGCTTCTTTTACTTATTCTCCGGTTCACTTGAGCCATACTTCTTTATGGAGCTTTTTGTAAACTTAGAGAAATTCATCTATACACTTGGTTTTTCTTTTGTAGTTAAAATTTGATGTTTATAGTATAGATCATGTTTGTTGTAGTAGCTAGAAAAAAGGCTACTATAAATATGCCGACAAACAAGGTTTCTTCAGCTCATTGAGAAAATAAAAATACAACCATTTTTGGCTTGCGAATCCATTCATATTTCCCTTAGTACAAAAAGTCTCATGTTGTAAACCATGAGATTCTTAAATTTGTGTACTACATTGTGAAAAATACTGAGATATATACCTTAAAATTAACTTGAATGGTTCGATCATTTCTGGTTTTTTATTGCCCTTGTAATAATGTTACTTTCTCCGTCTCTTGCCAAACTACGGTCCAATAATACCTGGCCAATCTGAGTGCTATCCAAAACTTATTTAGGGCCACTAATAAAATAAAATAAGGTCATTATGAAGTAATATCAATATACCCTTATCCAAATATTTTCTTTAATGGCTAATCTATCCTTGCTTAATTAGTGTTAATGTTGATTAATTAGTTAATTAATTTGGTTATAGTTAGTGTTAGACGATGAATTTGAGTTATAGTTTTGGAATAGAAATTAAGAGTGTTTTAGATTGATTTATTTGAGTTATATTTTTGTGCAATCGGTAGTCTCGTGATTTTTATTCCTACCGATTGTACAAAATTCTCAGATTGATTTTTTTTTTTGATTTTGATTTCATAATCGGTAGTTTAATGGAGTATCAGAACTACCGATTATAGGTGTCGCCCCAAAATGAATTTCTCAAAACTTACAAAATTTCTAACTCTTCTTCTTTCACAATCGGTAGAAATTGAAAATTTATATCTACCATTTGTAGCCAGAATTGAATTAAACTTTAAAATTTTAAACTTTGTAATCGGTAGTTTAAAGATCAAATTTATGTACCGATTATACTGGTTTTTTTGTCCAGGACTTTTCTTGCCATAATTGGTAGTGAGTGAACATCAATAACTACCGATTATGGTTAATCGGTAGTACGGAAATTAATAACTACCGGTTATATTTAATCGGTAGTATAGAAACATAGTTATCTAACGATTATGTAGATTGTACTTAACATTTAACTTCATAATACTATTTCAACGTGCGAAGAAAAACTTGTTCAAATAAACTTACTACATATTGTTCATTAAACTTGTTCAAAAAAACTAGAAACATCCGAAAAAACGAAACAAAACACATCATAGAAATTCAAAGTGATCAATCTCATTGATCTCATGAAATTCTTCCACTCCTTGTTACTCTCGACTTGGTCCTAGTTTCAACTCGCTTCTTCTTCTTCTTCTTCTTCTTCTTCTTCTCCTCCTTCCCCTTAGGATCAACAACAACTTCATCATCCTCAACTGGACCTATGTACTCTCCAGCTTCGTTGTAGTATTGGTTGAAGGAGAATTCCTTTTCCCTGAAAAAGAGTCGAGGATCAAAATCCGGATTGGCCTCATCCTTCGAATCATTTCCGCCTCAAATATGTTGAAGATGGAACATCAACATATTTGAGGGGATTGTCAGGACTGTTGCACTCACAATCAGGATCGCTCATCATTTGTGAAAAATCCGGATCATCCAGCATCATTTGATATATTTCTTCAGGAGTAACTCCTTTACGCAAATTGAAAAGAGGACGAGAAAGCAATTCATCCTTTTCAGACGGAGAAAGAACGTCATTTTCATCCATAACCTTAATGAATATACCAAAACATAGATTATTAACTAACTACACAATAGCTACTATAAAAATAAACAAAAGCACATAATCGGTAGTTAAAATTATGAAATATCAACCGATTACACACAATCGGTTGGGAGTGTTTTCAGTATATGTCCGATTATATAATCGGTAGAGAAAATTATACAATATCTACCGATTGTGCATGATGTTCTTCAGGAATGATGAACTCGACGCATAATCGGTAGATAAATTTTGCCAGATTTCTACCGATTATAAAAAAGAATTATCATGATTTCTTCAAAGTAATGACTAAAAACATAAAAGTTCGATGTAACTTACTTTTCCTTTCCCTTCTTTGATTGTGTAGGAATTTTTTTTGGTCGGAGGGTCATATCGTCGGAATCAGTTGACGAATTGATTTCAATGATTTTGGACTCCTCGATCACCATCTTTTCCTTTCCTTTCTTTGATTATTTAGGTAATGTTTTTGGAGCCATTTTCAATGGAGAATGAGAGTAAAGGGAGTAGAAGAATCGGTAGAGGAAAAGAATGGAAAAGGAGGCTGTTTTAGTCGTGAATAGGTAGAAGTAGAGATAGAGGTAGAGAAGGAAATGAGAAGAAAAAGAGGCGTGAATAGGTAGGGAAGAAGAAGAATTAGGTTTTGGTTTCTGTTTATAAACCTGGCGTTTTACACTATTATTATATTAATTACTCCCTCTGTTTCAGGAAAAGAGTTACTTTCTCTTTAATTTTTGTTCCAACAAAAGAGTTACTTTAATTTTTCAACATAACAAACTTTCAAAACTACCCTTGTTATTTTAAGAAATGTTATTATTCTCATTATGAAGATATATGTAGTATTAAACTTTTTGTTAGGATAAATCTGGAAATAAATTATAAAAGTTATTCTCTCTCATCTTGCCTTAACAATTGTGCAAATAGGAAAAGTAACTCTTTTCCTGAAACGGAGGGAGTATTATTTTACACTGTCTTGGAAAATTCCCTTCAGCTTAAGCGGCGTGGACAAACCTTAAACAGGTCGAATCTGTCCATCACCTTAATGATATTGAAATGAGCTTCGTAACGGTAATTTGATTGTTTCTGTAACGCCCCACCTCATCATTCTAGGTCGGCCGCCCTAAAATAG
>JAJJMC010014777.1:5874750-5928146 GCA_023531435.1 Papaver californicum | reverse complement strand
CCTATCGATGTTCGTCATATTATCCTTAATAACCTCTTCCCCTAAGTCGGAATCTTCAGTGGTACCCTAAACCCATCGATGTTCGTCATATTATCCTTAATAACTTCTTTCCCTAAGTCAGAATCTTCACCGGTACCCTAAACCCATCGATGTTCGTCATATTATCCTTAATAACTTCTTCCCCTAAGTCGGAATCTTCACCGGTACCCTAAACCTACCGGTGTTTTACCACACATGCTACTCACACACTTGTCTCAATCCGTATGAGAATCTAAAACCAAATCTGGACCATCCAAAAAATTTCATGATCCGTATGAGGTGCCTTATCCACCGTTTTAATTTTCGTTTTAACACAAAGAGAACCACACATTTAACTCACACACTTGACTCAATTCGTATGAGAATCCAACACCGAATCTGGACCATCCAAAACTTTCCATGATCCGTATGAGGTGGCTTATCCACCGTTCAAATTTTCTTTTCAAAACCTTAAATTTTTTTCCCTATCATTTTTGTTCCTTGTCTTTCTCTCTCTTTGTCTGTTCCGTTCTCTTCTAGAGCAGTCGTCTATAGAAGTAAAACTAGGGTTTTCACCATCGATACCTTCATCACCACTAAATCTTGAAGCATCATTCAATCTTTGATACCTTGCAACATCAACTTCATATATAGTGTTCCTTCAGTACGTCACACGTACGTTCTCTTCTTTTTTTTTCATCTGAAAACCCAGAAATCAACTCGCACAAAAAGACTAATCCAAACCTCCATCTCAAAAATAATACCTATGTATCAGATCCAGAAACGACCTCTCTTTTGTAACCCTAGTACCTAGATCTAGTTGATTTGCTCCTGAAAAATAATACCTATGTATCAACTTAATTTGTTGTTGATATGCCTGTTGCTGGTGGTGCTTTCAGCTGTCTCAGAATCACCTTCGGTATGCACATTTTTATTTGTTTTCTTCCCTTATATTTTCTGCTATTTTTTTTAGTGATTAGTGGGTTTTGGGTTTTTTACAGGGGAATTTGTTGCGTTTTTAACTGGTGCTAATTTAGTAATGGAGTATGTCTTTTCTAATGCTGTTGTTGCTAGAAGATTTACTTCTTATTTTAAGAACAACTTTTGGAATTTCTGCAACAGAGAAATGGAGAATAACTGTTTCTGGACTTCCTGATGGGTTTAATCAACTTGACTTATTGTTGTTGCTGTCATTTTGATTATTTCACTCATTATTTGTCATAGGTAATACATACTAACAGAAGCTGTACTTAGGTTGCAACAATTTCTTGAAAGAATTCAGAGAATTTATTCAATTGAAACTTACTCTGTTTGTTTTTTTTTTTTGTTACAGTACAAGAGAAAGTTCAGTGATGAATATGGTGTTGAGAGCTTTGCACATACTGTTTATAGGATTTATTATAGTGATAGGATTTTGGAAAGGAGATTCAAAGAATTTTACAGAACCAAAAAATCAAGATAAAAACCCAAGTGGATTTATTGTGTGTTTGGCATTCTCTCAATCACTAACATCATTTTAGATTTATAATTGTAATGCTAACACAAAATTTGTTTGCAATATATGGATTCTAGAGAGGAGGTCTGGTAGAGATCAACCAATGAATTTCTATTTTCTTCAGAACGGGCTACAATTAATGACAACAGTCCTTCATATGATTTCGTTTGTAGGTTAAAGGAATTTCCGACTTGTTGTTTGATTATCTAATAAGTATCATTTGGTGGTTGTCTCTTGCAGGTTGAAAGATCAATGAGGAAAGCAGTGATATTCTCACAATGGATCGATGGCTTGGTATGCATGTGGGTTAAACATATTACTGCATCTTTATCCAAAAAAAGTTGTTTGCATCCTTACATCATGGAGAATAGGATTAGGATCCATGTTGTATGTTTTTTTTTTCTGCCAACTGTAGACGATGAAAAGAATCTTTAAATTCTGAAGAGAATCTTACAGTGAAGTAAGCAAGTTGTCTTACTTAAACCCGTCACGGCGTCTAATTTAAAATCACATGAATTCCTATGGTGCCCCATACCCTTCAGATTATGAAGGGTTCATTGCATAGTTAATAACTTACAGCTGTGAGTTTGGAGTCTCTTTGTATACTCAAGGTTGAGTTAGATAGATTTGGAGTGAGTCTCTTTCACTTTTTTGAGGGACTGAGTTCAGGCATTACTTGTGTTTTTCTTTATTAGTTGTTGTTTATTGTGTTTTAAGTAGTGTCTCCGGTGTTATTGTTTTGGATGGATTGATTTGAATCATTTGTGTTTTACCTTACTAGCTGTCATGCGTAAAGTATTGCTTCATGTGTTCCTAATATCAGGCCAACTGAGTAGAATATCTCAAATAGCTTTGAAATGTTTAGAGTGAGTTTGTTAAGCATTGAAGTGCTCTCATGAACACGGTCTTTATTTCTCTAGTCTGACACCTTTACTGCTTGTCCTGCAGATTTCAGATACTGAGAGATATTATACCCCTTAATGATCAAAAGAGAGACAAGGCCTCATTTCTACTCGAGGTACCACATCTACGAATAACTTCAGAACTGTTAAACAAAAATAAGAAACAACTGAGTAGTTATTTAGCCTCCGATAGCAGCAGAAAATACTTGTAAAAACTATTATGTAATAATTGATTCTTTGGTTCTTGTATGCAGGTTATCGAATACATTCAGTTTTTACAGGAGAAAGTCACTAAATATGAGGGTCCCTACCAAGGATGGAATCAGGAGCCAGCAAAGCCCTACAAGTAAATTTTTTTAACGATCAGATATAAGAGTTGAAAGGTGGATATTGTTTTGTTTTCTGCATCAGAGGAATAGAAATGTGACTGTAGACGATGAAACAATGAATTTTTTGAAGTGAAAAGAAGTTTAGTTCACATTCCATGCTTGTATTGTAGGAGTCATAAATGGACTGTAACAAGTAAACTATCTGATCATAAATGCTTGTCTTGTAGGAGTCAGAAATGAAGCACAAATGACTACTCTCAAAGAACATCTGGATTCAGAAAAGAATAAAGTTGCAAAGCAAGACAAGGAGATCTCAAAGATTCAACAGAGAGAGTGTAATGTCAGAGTATTTGAATGAGGCTTTGAAGAAGATTGGTTATCAACCTTCAACGAAGAGACCTGTATGTTTTTTGTTCTTTTGGAGAAGTAAAAATTAGAGATTAATATGATATAGGAACCATTAACTTTTGTATGTTTTTTTGTTCTTGTCAGGGATGGGTGGCAACCAGTTACGTAAAAAGTTAATGTCTTTTGGTGGGATACTGAAGTACAATATATTTCTAATTATCTAATCTTAATTAGATGTTGTCATTTTAATTATATAATCTTAATTAGTGATAACTTTTTTAATTACAATAATATTTTGGGATTATTTAAATTAAAATTTGCTTTTAACGACCAAAGAAATTTAGTAGCTTAAAAATTTAAGCAATCAACTTCAGGCCAATCAAAATCAGAATTCCAAAATAATTTGGTAGCTTAAAAATCTAAGCAACCAACTTGAGTAAAAAAATTCGGGAGCTTAAAAACTTAAGTAACCAACTTCAGGCCAATCAAAATCAGAATTCCAAAATAATTTGGTAGCTTAAAAATCTAAGCAACCAAATTGAGTAAAAAAATCGGTAGCTTAAAAGCTTAAGCAACCAAATTTAGGCCAATTAAAATAAGAAATCGCTTTTAGCGAGCAAAATCATTTGGTCGCTTAAAACCTTAACCAAGCAACTTCAGGCTAAGTTGTTCCATGTATCTTTCAACTAGGTAATTTAATTGCTCCTAAGTCACAAATCGTTTTTAGAGAGTAAAATATTCGGTAGCTTAAAAACTTAAGCAACCAACTACAGGCCAATCAAAATAAGAAATTGCTTTTAGCGAGCAAAATTACTTGGTCGCCTAAAACCTTAACTAAGCAATTTCAGGCCGAGTTGTTCCATGTATCTATCAACTAGGTATTTTACTTGCTTTAGGATGGTTGGTCTATCTGAAACGATTGGTATTTTACTTGCTATATTGGTTGGTCTAGATATTAAGCGATAACAATTTTACTTGCTCCCTGGTGGTTGGTCTAGCTCTGAAGCAATGAGAAGAGTATTCGCTTTAGGTAAGTTGGTTGATTACTAGAGCGACTGCCTGGCCGCTCTAGACCTTTACAAAGCTGACTTTTTACGAAAACGGGAACGCGTGCCACCTTAAGTCGCTATAACGGTTATAGCGATTTAAAAGGAGTTTTAAGCGACTTAAAACGACCTGTCGCTTAAACCCGTTTTCTTGTAGTGCTTGTTGGTGCAGTTTTTAAAATTTAGTTTCTTACGATGCTTTCGCGCAATCTGATGACATCTCCTTGTTGTTTTGCGCATTTATGGAGCTGTTAAGATAATGGTACACACCTGTGGCTTATGATTAGAGTTAATATTTTAAGGACCTAATAGAATTAGACTTTCAAATCAAATTGATGTACATGCCTTAGTCAGGATACAACTCCACTACCATAGCAGTTTCACATTAGAAAATAAATGTATTCAAGCAAGTTGCCATCAAGTTTAAGAAACGAGCATGGCGACAGTCTATAACAGATCAATAATATGTTTTTACTAAGCATTTTTAACATGTTTACGTGACTCATGGTGAAACTTCATTAATGATTAAGTGTAGTTGATTTCTATTAAAATAGTATACTGAAGTTTTAAAGAATTCACTGAGATGATGTGAACATTCAATTAATTTCTGATGGATGCCATATGTCATGCTACCACAGATTCAGATTTGATTAGCTTAGCTTAGGATGCATTTAACAACAAAATAGGAGATTGACATATTTTGTGCTACTTGCCTCAGAGAGTTCAGGTTTGATATATTAACAAGCAAGTGTAATTAAAGTGATCATTCCTTTAAAAGAAAGCTAATATTAATAAACAATCGAGTTCATTTTATACAAACACGAATCAGAAGGAATTTGCATTCCTCTTAACTTTGCACCAAGATGTTATTTTAAGGATGACTATGCTCATGCTATGTCATCTTGCCACTGGCAGTTCATATTATATACCTCAAATCAATTTGCTACTCATGGAAAGGAAAGAAGATTTGTGATTATGGATTACTATATGCATCAGGTATTTGCACATAGCTAACGGATTAAATATTTGCATCTGAAATGTGCGAGGCTGGCTAGACTAACTAAACGCGCGCAGCGATTAATAGCTTCGTATCAGGTAAATGATTCCAATCAATGTCATTCGAGGTGGAGAAAATATTCTAATCGACAATCGAAAAGGTGGTAAGTGCAAATATTACTAAACAACCAAACTATTTTACCAAAATGGCTTATTAAGCGACAATGCATATCAAAACAACTTTATGCCTGGCATTGTATGCTGCTTATTAAACAAAGTAAAAAATGAAAAAGCGTGACATGGTGGTGAATGGTGGACTTGGACTTGGAGCATGAATTCTACAGCTCGATTAAGAATTAGTCTAGGCAGATGAAATTCATCAAAAGGTACACTTGAAACCATTCATAATAGCAAGAAAAGTTTAGAGAAATCGAAAGTATTGAGTTTATAGATTATTCCCCTTTCTGTGTTGTTCGTGATTTGTGAGTTAACTGATCCGAGATGGTCTGGAATAATATGGATTGGTTGTCTCCAACTAGCAGTGATCCTATGTGTGATGTGCTTTGATTTTAGAGCACTGAACAGTGATTTTTTCCCTTCCACTTCATGTTCTAAGATATGCAACATAAGAGGTGTGATTATACGTCATGGTTCTCCAAGGTTGCGCTAGGGATATACACCCTTTCTTATCTGCCTCTACTGGTTGTATTCCTCCTAAAGAAGAAAATAAAGACTAAGTTGTATATTCTCCTTGATATAAATTATAATTCATGTTTATATTCTGATGTCTTGACTTTGAAAGCAAACCATTAATCAAAGGCCATATATCTAGCATTAATCTTCGTGGAATCAACAACTAATGCGATAATCGAGGGTGCCATGGTGCTTGTAGCAATTTGAGGTTGACACATAGACTTATATCAAGACTGATGTCTGTGGTAACCACTAATATTGAATTAAAAGTTTTTGGTGGAGGTAGTAGCTTCTTCTATGTAGAAGCAGTGACGACATCGAGTTGCGGTATAGGATGACATCTTGTCTTTGGCTTTATTCCTTTATTCTGAGAACAGCCTCGAAGATCAATAATCCGAGCATGAGTAAACAGGTTTGTATTCGGTGACATAAAAGAGAAACAAATCTTATCTTTGATTTTAATCCAAGAAGATAGTGATTGTGGTCTCCCATATTGCACTCGAGCTGCGGGTTTGAGTTGCAGTGAAAGCATGCGCAATTGGAGGGAGAGACTTGTTGTTCTCAAGGACGTATCTACGTTATATGTTACCTTATGTTGCAACTAGATTCACAATTAATACTTCTGAAGACACGGAAGATGGCGCCCTATAGACCACGAATTTTAATGAGAGTGAAGTCATGTATATACGATGACTTTTTGGATGACCTTTTTGTCGCGGAGAAGTCTTTTTCCTTAGTCGGCGTCAAAATATGTTGGTGTAAAAATATTTATCCCAATACTTCTCGAGATACATGTAGATAGGATTGAATCTTTGTACGTTGTTGATCCAATTGCTTCAGTAACAGTTGATAAAAGCTGAGAATGATGTCGAAAAGGTGGGTGTACCTGTAAAGAGACTCTGATGCTAAATTTAGAAAGAGTTCTATGCGGGTGATTTGAGAAGAAAGGTAATAGAAATTGTATACCTTATGAGTTGGATTTTAACCTTTTTTAATGGACATAAATCAAATTTAGTTGTAGTTATCCCAAATAACCACATAGATTTGTAGTTATCTTAAATAACCATCAGGATTTGTACTTATCCTCCTAATATTTGTATCCATCGTGGAAGGTCCATGTTATTTTTATCCATCTTAGAATGACTTCCGAAATAAGCCTTTGGGCTTCCAAAATAAGCCTCGTTTAGCTTCTAAAATAAGTCATTGGACTTCTATAATGAGCCAGATAGAGCTTCCACAATAAGCAAATATATTTCAACAATAAACCACTGAGTTTCGTTAGTAAGTCAGATTGAACTTCAACAATAAGCAAATGAACTTCCTTAATAAATTAGGTTGAACTTCTATAATAAGACAAAAAAGGCTTCTTAAATAAGCTAGATTTCACAGTTACGAGACAACATATATAATCACACGTGCAGTGTTTAATGAGGGTAAGAACATAGCTCATGACCTCAAACATGTTATCCGCTCATTAAATCTCTTATGTTATTCATATACATCACTTATACCACAATATCATAGTACTTCCTTAATAATATTATTTTTATAATTTAATATATGTCGAATTATGTGAGTCGAATTCCTAATTCTAAAACAAATTATATATGGACTAATGTTATTCCTAATTATTTTAGAATCGTGACTTGTTAATTGAATAGGGAACGAATTACTAATAATCGAAACAAAAAATACTCGAATTATACCTGTTTCAGAATAACTCCCGCAAACCGAATGTTATCTAGGGTCTTGTCTCTCGACAATTTCGTTAGACAGTTGATACGAGGACAAACATTATGTACAAGGATTTAGATGGTGACTTTGGTAAAAAGATTACATTGGTTTTTTAAATTTTTATAATCTCAAGAACACGTCTATTGTGGTTTGCATTTGCTCTATGGCAACAACATCAACGGTTCAAGTTATAAAGAATATAGAACTTTTAGCCATTCAGTTTCTGAAAACATATCCCCCACAAATTTCCCTTCAAGTTATAAAGAATATAGAACTTTTAGCCATTCAGTTTCTGAAAACATATCCCCACAAATTTCCCTTAAAGGACGATCAGAGGCAGCTTAGTCCAATACTAGGATTTTAGAATATCTATGTATATCATAATCGTAATCGCACAACGTTAAACTAGTAGATAGTGGTAAATACGAATCGAACCCACAGAGAGCGATGGAAATAATGCAACTAATATCTCTAATAAATTAACCAGAAATTATGTTTTTGGATTTTTGAAATTGAGAATGAAATAATAATAAAATTAACTAAACTAAAATATAAAGTAACACAGTCGATAATTAACTAGGGAATCCAATTTCCACCAATCTAATCATATAAACTCAATTAATCTTTAAAATCTATTTTCTATATTACTCGAGACAAATATTGAAATTAATATCTCAGAAGATAATATATTAAAATCATAAAATCTCGTTTCTCCGTTATAATTTCATTCGCTTCAAATGTAATAATCTTAAAGCACTACTTATCAATTCAAAAGTATACACCATCAAAATTATATACTAAGCATGACATATCAATCATTAAGCATAAGTAGTAAATCAAATTATATAAAATACATTAGATCCCAAGCAATTTTCAAGTGAAATTACTAATCATTCAATTATTATTGAAAATATCTTTAAAGATAATCATGAGTCTATATGACTAAATTTGGTTTCCATATAAAATCCTAGATACAAAATTATCTAAACATGGAGATGGATTTTTCAAAACCCATTAAAATAAATTACATAAAGAAGAGAAAAATAAATTGTTGTCATTGTCGTCACCGGTACCCGTCTCTCTTAATCTCCTCTTGTTTTATCTCCCCAAATCTCTTTCACCGTATCACCGACGATAGTCTCCCTTCTCACAGCAGTCAGTAGAAGAACCCCAAACCAAAAACTCAAAAGGAACCTTGTTAATGAACCCTATTATAGGGACTGCAGATTTTTTTTTCATGAGGGCTTACAAGATGATAAAATTGGGTCATCAGAAAATAAATCCAAAACCTCCTTATCTTAGTATTTTACACAATACCTAGAGTGTCTAAGATTAATTAGTGATAATTAACTAAACTAATTAAGATTAGTGATTGGATTAGATTAAAAAAATAAAAATTATATAACTTTTCAAATCAACAAAGGGGGCATACGCCCCTTCATTTTTTTATTTTCAGAACATCTATTGATAGAAATTAATCATATCCCAGCTGTAAATAATAAATTACGGTTGAAAAAAGATTAATTCCAAGACGTAAAAAATTCATTTACGACTAGGAATTCATCAGTTCCTAGCCGTAATATGCCTGTATATGAAAATGAATCGGATTAGGAATTAATCATTTCCTAGCCGTAAATAACGATTTACGATTTACTACTAGGAATTCATCAATTCGTAGCCGTAATAGACTTGTACTCGGTATGAAAATGAGAAATTTGTCATTTTCCATCCGTAAACAACAAAAAATTACTATCTACGGCTGGGAAATGATTAATTCTCAGTCGTAGATAAATTACTAAGTTCATATCATTCGTAAAATACCCAACAACTAGGAATTCATTATTTTCCTAGTCGTAGATTGACTACTTACACTCAGAAAAAAATGAACTTCTAGCCGTACTGAGTGTTTACGGCTAGGAGTTCATCTATTCCTAGCCGTAAATAGTTCTTGAAACTGAGATTGATTTTATTTTATTTTATCATAAATCATGAAGGAGAAGAAGGAGAATAATAATAAACTTTTTTTATGAATATTTGTTAGATTTAGGTTTATTTATGGTGGAAGGGTATTTTTGATTTTTTGCTATAGATTAAGTGCCCATATCCATATTTAGGATATTTGAATCCTATGCAGTCTTAAAACTAAGGGATTGTAGCCCCTGTAATAGGATTCTTGTTAATCCCAACCTCGTTCTCTAAATAATTTCTCAAAAGACATAAAATTGGGCTTCCCTGGTGTTGGACTCTTGAAGTCCACTTCTTATAGTTACAAGTCCCCCTTTTGTATGACACGATTTCTAATTCCAAAGCGTAAAACAACAATTCAAACAAGTAATACCCCCATTCAATGTAGTTAATCTCGGATCTCGGTCTCGTCTCAGCCTGGACCTTGACACATTGATAAAAATATCTCGGGGAGATTATAGGTGAAATATCGGGAGTCCCAAATCTTATATCCAAATTTTATACATGTGAATGCCTAGAATTTAACTATATTTTTGTTGATTTATTACCAAGAATCTTAACAACCATATTATAAGAAGAGATCATATTAGTATATTACAATTCTAAGTTCAAAGTTCTAAAAATCTAGATTAAACAACAAGCATATACCTTGAATATCGGGCGAATCTCGGCCGTATCGGACGATACGGCGATATTTGAAGATTCGTCGCGCTCTTGAAGCGATACCTTGAATATCGCCGTTATCGCGGCCGTAACAGACGATATTGACCACATAGCCCCCACTTAAGTCTATTAACATCATTTTCGAATGCAGTTTACTAAGTCCAAATAAGCCACCAATTTTGAATGTAATTTCTTCTAACATCATTCTTCTAGCGAAACCAGATGCGCATGCCCCCCTCCCCCTCCTCAATATCTCACTTATTTTTTGATGATGAATGTATTTTTTTACTCAAGCTACTGGTCCATCTATTAGCAATCTTTTTTATATTATTAATAAATTTTGTACTACTTCGGGTCAACTTGTAAACTTTTATAAGTCTAGTGTTCACTTCATCTCTAATTTAAGTCCCACTTCCAGACAAGATATTTCTGATCTATTGCACGTGAATCAAATGCCTCTTCATGAGAAGTACTTGGGCATTAACCTCTTTATCTTTATGAATAAAACTAAATGCTTTGAAGGTACTGTTTTGAATATGAAATTTAGATTGGCTATTTGGCAAGGAAAGCTCATCAACCAGGCTGGTCGTCCGACTCAAATACAATCAGTTCTGAATACTATGGGTCAGTACCCAATGGAATTTCTTTATTTACCAGACTCTATTTTGAAACAAATGGATTCTGTTCAACGGAAATATTGGTGGAATAAGCAAAATTCAAGAGGGATGTATTTGAGGTTCGGGTCATCTGTTTGTTATCCGAAACGTGATGGTGGATTGAGGTTTAAGAATTTAAGGGAAACCAATGAATCTTTTCTTACAAAATTAGCTTTCGCATAATCACTAATCCTGATGCTATGTGGGTTAAAATGCTAGCTGCCAAATATTTTTACAATTGCAATCTTCTCCATCATATTCGCAGGACAAAAGGTTTTTGGGTCTGGCATAGTATTGAAAGAGGCTTAACATGGGTGAAACAATTCTATGTATGGGAAGTTGGTCACGGTACAACAATTCATGCATTAAAGGATAATTGGATTCCATGTACTACCACTTTTCCTTCACCTGTTCAGCATACTCATCAGTCGTATATTTCAGTTAGTATGTTTATAAGTCGTCACTTGTTATCTTGGTATATTTCAACTCTTCGACAATACTTTTCTCCTAATCAAGTGAAAGCAATTAATTCTATCTATTTATCACCTACTACTCAAGATATTATTCTTTGGTATCTTACAAATAGTGGTGATTTTACACTAAACTCAGCATACAAAGCTATATTATATAGCATCTCACCACCTCCTAGTACTATATATACTGAAAAGATTTGGTTAAGTATTTGGCATTTAAAAATCCCTTATAAATGTCAGTTATTTTGTGGAAGTTAGCTCATCAAATTCTTCCAGTTCTTCATCTTTTGGCTCAGCACTTGTACCTTTAGGATACTTCTTGTTACTTTTTCCATTCTCAGGAGGAAACGACTACTCACCTTCTTTTACAATGCCCCTTTGCAGCTGCTATCAGGTCTCATTTTTTACCTGCTTATTCTTCTATGATTACCTCTCATCACTCTGTTAATGTATGGTTGCAAGGATGGAATAATTCTAACAACACTTTTAACTTCAGAGATCGGAGAAAAATCAATCTTGTAGTGGTTTTTATATGGCATATTTGGAAGGATCGTTGGGATCTAGTATTTGATCACACTTCATAGTCCCCCGAATCCAATATTCACAAAATTAAAGGGTTTTGCATACTACATCAAATTAGCTGGCAAGTACCTCCTGCAGTTCACACTACTACTCCTGCAGTTCGACATCAACCCCCTCAGACTCAAATTTTGTATAACTCTAACAATCATACTAAGTGCTTCCAAATGAATGTTGATGCTTCTATTTTACCTAACTCTCACAGTGCAGGTACTGGATTTAGTCTTACCACTCCTTTTGGCTCTTTGTGACAGCTACAATATCACCACTATGGTCAAGGAACGTAATAAATGTGGACATGATAACTTTACACCATGCTCTACAATGGTTATCTTCTAATCAGTTATCCCATATTCTCATCAAGTCCGATTGCAAAAAGCTTGTCGTTGCTTTGTATGGTGCTATAAATAGTGTTTCGTGGGTTGATAGGTATTTGTTGCAAGCTTGTCGTAGTCTGTTGAATAGTATGTCTAATGTTTATGTTCAGTATGTTGGCCGAGTGCATAATAAAACACCTGATAAGCTTGCTAAATCTGCTAAATTTTATATTTGTTATGTGCAATGGTGGTACACTCCACCTGATATAATCTAAGTACTTGTTTTTGCAGTCCTTGGAATCCTTTTCAATCTTAATAAAAGTTTATGTTAGTTTTTTTTTTTTTAAAAAGAAAAAGTAAAACCATGTTACATATCAAAAAAATAATGTAATACCCTCACTTGCTTTTCTAAACCACTAGTACTAAGCCAACTCCAAATACTTCTTCGTTACGTCCTCAATCAGCACCACCAATCTCTCTCCAGTACCTAGCACGTCCGCTTCTCCAATTCACTCGCACAATGATTCAAGAAAAAAAAAAATCACTCACGCCAATAGTCCTCTCTCTCTTTTTATCTGACTACATCTACGGTCTACCTTCTCCCTGCTAGTTTCCTGCCACGTCTGTCCTGTTGAATTCACTAATGTTTTATTCTCTTATTCACCACGTACAGTCTCACCACTCTATGGTATTCCTCCCCTCCAGAACCGAACACCAACTCCAATTCAGCAGCCCTTTCTCTTCTTCGACACGTCCGACCAAATCAGCTAGCCCCAACTGACCTTGGCCCATAATAGTAGTGTCGAATAGTACTAGCCATCATGGATATGTACCACCAATATATAAATGGGTGTCCGTAACCGGGTAGCAAGACTAGCCCAGTTAGAAATTCTCTTTAGCTATGTTTATTTTGTAACATTAGGAATTATGCGATCAATTTATAAACACATAAAAATAGTAAAATTTATATAATTATAGGTACTCGTAAATATAAATTAGAAGATAAAAATATATAAATTAAGTGCCCATCAAATACTCCAAACCTATACTTTGTTAGTTCTCGAGCAAAACTAATCTAAACTAAGTCTAAGAAAAATAATTAAATCGTAACTCACTTTCGCAGGAATCGTGACTACACTTAGCATGTGTAACAAGTCTTTAAACCCATAGGTGTCCCTATCGGACGAGTTATAGTCTCGTAAGAATTTACAAGAGATATACCCATAAAATATATACTACAACTTTTAGCTACTTGTGAACGATTAAAGATAGAGACTAAACATGCTATTTAGTTGGCCTACAAAACATGCTATTTAGTTACCCTGTATGAATCCAATTGATGTACATGAGTTTGCACTCAACGTACTAAACTTCATATAAGAATGCAAAACTCTACTCAGATAATCTTTGAACTTCCCAAAATTGGATAAATATTGTCAACATTCACATTGCTCGAAATCAAACAAATTCAAACACAAAGATAGATTAGAAGATGAAAATGGAAGTGATGAAGGGTGCATATGTTGACTAAGCTGAATGATGTTTCCAAAAATATTAGTATAAAGTCTAGCTCGGATGCTCCTATTTTATTATATACATATACATTATTTTTTATTGTTATTTTTTATTATTTTTGTAATAATTTTTTAAAATTTTTTTTAATGCCGACTACATGATTAGATCTTTTGAATCTAGGTACATGTTCATTTTAAGCTCGCAATGTGAGTGTTCTCATGGATCTGTTCTCGACTCTTGCCTTAGAAGCCAGAGGCAGGGAAAACAAACACATGTTGCATTCCAAATATCGGGGGGTTTTTTCCAGATTTTTTTTCCAATGCAAAATTAAAATTCTAATACATCAGAGCTACAACCTTATGGAAATACTAGGGCCCCACCAAATCACTTAGAGAAACATAAAATTGCAAAAATAAAAACAGAAAGTGATATGGTTATGATGATTCCGAGATATGCTTGTTCATTGATTATCATGTTATTTCTAACACTTGAGTTTGGTATTCGAATATATATAGACTATTTAGATGGGCACGCCAATAATGGTTAGTGTTATCTTGAATTGTTCACAAGTTTCTAAATTTTAGAGTTTCTTATTGGCATCAATTTTTGGAAACTCTACCCCAAACCTAATTCTAACATTGTCCTCAATATTCAAACCATGCAACCTAGAATGCATGCAATAAATATAAATAGGAGAGATAAATATAAATCAAAGAAAAGGTATTGGAATGTCTCACCTGATTGACGGAAGAAAATAAGGAGTATTCTCTGTAACACACATCAGACGATAGTAATAATAAAGAACACCTAAAAAAAAGCTTTAAAAAAAAATATCTACTGGAGTGTACAGATAGAATCCTCATAAACTAACAGTCTAAAAATTTATGGATTAACCCAAAATACATTATTTACAAATGACAACCTCACACTTATGTTATGACAATGTGGAGACACTGAACTATCAAAAACATAGGATTACCGCCAAACCAAGTCTTTATATTGAAGTGCGTAAAGAAAAAAATATGGGGATACTACTGGGATTGGGAAAATATCAATTGGTTCATGCACGGCGTCCGGAACATGCAAATCCTCTGGGTACTTAGATGCAAAGTAATCCAACAAAGTTTTAGAAATACACAATTTTAACCTAAATTAGGTAACTTCTGAAAACAACCTCTAAGTCGGATGAATGATCTTGTGAGATAGATTCATCTATGGAAATAGGAAAATAATCCACACTATCATCCTCAAAGTTATCATGTGTATCATCTGTATATTATGTCTGGGATTGTGAGTTACTACAAAACTAATCATCAATAACGTATAATATTTGGCATTCAAGAACTCTCAATCTTTGTTCCAATCTAGACATTTTTTTGGTCAAAATCCTCATCATACCTTGTTTCCTCGAAATGACATGGATTTGAGCTTCCATGCCTTAGACGATTATAAGCAATAACTTCCTTATACCGTGACCCATACATATATTCCCCAATCTTCATCTCAGATGACGTCTCCTGAGAAGGAGTCATCATCCTTAGAAAAGTACCAGAAAAAAATACTAAAACAAAAAACAAGTAAAAAGGAAAAAAAATTCCTAAAATAAAATAAAAATAAGAATACTATATAAGAAATAAAACAAATAAACTAAAAACCTAACTACGATTAGAAAATTAAAAATACTAACTACAATATTTCACAACCGCTCCCTGGCAGCGACTCCAAAAATTGATAGGATTTCGGAATACCTATGTATATAATAACCGCAATCGTACGACGTTTTAACAAGTAGATAGTGAAAAATATGGACCAACCCACATGGAACGGTGGAAATACTACAACTAATATCTCTAACAAACTAACCAGAAATGATGTTTTTGGATTTTCGAAATTGGGAATGAAATAATAATAAAATTAACTAAACTAAAATATAAAGTAACACAGTCGATAATTAACTAGGGAATCCGATTTCCACCAATTTAATCATATAAACTAAATTACTCTTTAAAATATATTTTCTATATTACTCGAGACAAATACCGAAATTAATCTCATGTCTCAGAAGATAATACATTAAAATCATAAAATCTTGTTTCTCCGCTATAATTTCATTCGCTTCAAATGTAATAATCCTAAAGCACTACTTATCAATTCAAAAGCATACACCATCAAAGTTATATACTAATCATGACATATCAATCATTCAGCATAAGTAGTAAATCAAATTATATAAAATACATTAGATCCCAAGCAATTTTCAAATGAAATTACTAATCATTCATTTATTATTGAAAATATCTTTAAAGATAATTATGAGTCTATATGACTAAATTTGGTTTCCATCTAAAATCCTAGATACAAAATTATCTATACATGGAGATGGATTTTTCAAAACCCATTAAAATAAATTACATAAAGAAGAGAAAAATAAATCGTTGTCAGCGTCGTCATCGGTACCCCGTCTCTCTTAATATCCTCTTGTTTTATCTCCCCAAATCTGTTTCATCGTATCACCAGCGATAGTCTCCCTTCTCACAGTCTTCAGTAGAAGAACCCCCAACCTAAACCTCAAAAGAAACCTTGTTAATCTCGACTTCGTTCTCCAAAGAGAATTTTAGGCTCAGGTCAAAAAAAAAGAAATCCTATACACAGGCCCAAATTTTTTTTGGGTTTTTAGACCTAAATTTTTTTAAATTATTAAAAACACACAAATGTACCATTATACCCCAGTAGTTATTTGGGAAGTTTATTAAATCTTGAAACGTTATTCTCATTAATTCCCAAACAGTCACAAATTCCTCTCCTCTCCCACTTTTTCAGTTACAAAATACGAGATTAAAAGAGAAATTTCATTCTCTAATCAACCATAGAAATTCCCTTCTCTCAATCGAACAAATTCCTCTCTCCATTAAACCCTAGGAAAGAAATTACAGTCTTTCATTTGTTCAAACAATGAAGGAATCGTCATCACAAACATCGTCAAAGAAGAAACCAGTTAGTAAAAAAGGTGAATTCAGTAAGAAACCCTAGTTTACTTGCTTCTTTTCTACCATGCATACAATTTTCTTAGTGTATTTGATTTTTTTTATTCACTCTTTTTTTTATTCACTCTTTTTTTTTCAATTTTTTGACCTAACAGACAAAGAAAATGAATTAAATAAAAGAAAACTCAAGAAAATTTATGGTGAGGTTTTGTATCTTCAAAAAAAAAATTATTTTCGATTTTAACTTTGTTTCTTCAATTTTTCGTTTTCCTTCCGAATTTTAGCTTTACTTTGTACCTGCTGATAATGACACGGAAGAAAAAAATATAAAGACATTGATGGTGATTTACTGATAAAGAAGATGAAAACAAAGAAAAAGAATGATGGTGACCAACAGATAAAGGAGATTAGAGAAAAGAAAAACAATGACCCTGCTAAGAAAAGAAAGAAAGATTCTTGTATAGTTTTGTTTCATGTATGATATTGTTTGTATGAGAGTCTGGTAGATCTTGAAGTTATCCCATGCAGTTAACCTGTTGATGGTACTTATATGGCTGCATAACTTGTTCTGCAGTTATTTTTATATGTACAACTTGTTATGCACCAGTTAAAAATGTGTGCATAACATGTTATGCAGTAGTTTTTGATTTGCATAACTTGTTATGTAGTTAATTTAATATGCATAACATTTTATGCACCACTTAAAAATATTTTAAATGTTAGCCTGAAAATCAAATTTTATTTCATGGTGTTGAAGATTCTCAACCAACAACAACACCATTGAGGAAGTCGCAGAGATTAAAGAGTCAGGCATCGACTTATTCAACTAAATATCAACCATTTGCTGGGAAGAAGAAAAATCAACCACTGGTAATAAGTTAGGAAGAAGATGAATCAGAGAAGGAGGAAGAAGATGAACTAAGGGAATGATAAATCAGAGGAGGGGGAGAAGATAGACTAAAGAATGATGAGCCAGAGAATGATGAACAAAATAAATCTGAGCATGATGAACATGATGAACCTAAGCATGCTGAAGAACATGATGAATCTGAGCATGATAAAAAGGATGAATCTGAGCATGATGAAGAGGATGAACAAAGTGAAATAGATCATGAAATGATTGAAGATTCTGAAATAAGAAGAAAACAAGCAGTTGTTAATGCACCCGTAGATTATCTGAAGAAAACAACAAGAAGAAACAAGAAAATACTTGAGAAGTACCAGAATAAGAAAGGGAAGAATGATAATATTTAATTGCGTTGTGTATGATTGTTTCGTGTGATTTTGTTGAAGCCAATGTTGATGTTAATTTGAATTGTTAATGTTAATTTTGATTTTTTGCAGACAAGCAAGCTGAGAAAAAGAATCAGAAAAGAAAAAAAAGAAAGGGAAAAAACATATGATTGTGAATGAACAAAGTGAGAATTTCGCTGATGATGAAGGTATGTTGCATCATTATCTCATCTATAATTAACTTGTTATGCGGTTATTTGTATGTGTATAACATGTTATGCACCAGTTAAAATGGCTGCATAACTTGTTCTGTAAATGCTTTAGTCTGCATAGTAAGTTATGCAGTTGTTTTTGTTCTGCATAAGGTAATTTTTCATCTGCATAACCTGTTATGCAGTTACTTTTATATGCATAACCTTTTATGCAGCCTACATAAAAGATGCATAACAGGTTATGCAGTTATCTGATAGTAAGTTCCATCAGTTATGCATCCATTTTATGTATTATTCAGTAATGTTTCATATGCCAAGAATTGAAGGTAATAGAGGAAATGAGATTATGAATTCAAGGAACGAAAGAGAAGTGATTCATAAAATTGTCATTGCCAAAATAACTTCACCATCAAAAAAAAATAAAAAATACATTAAGTAAAGTTGAAGATGCAGACTTAACAGTCCTGTGAATAGAGGATATTGAAAATATAGTACTCCAAAAACTTTGTGAGAAAGGTGAAGAAGAGGTGGTCGTGTCCCTTGTATGTCGATCCATGGGGGATTCATTAGATGTCAGATACATGGGTTTGGTAAAGGACCTTGTGACGATGGAATCAATATCATTCCCTGATTTGATTCATGAATCACTCATGGAAGGCATCAAAACAGTGAAGAAAGAAAAAAGTAACATCATAAATTCAAGTGGATGCATTGTATACTTATTGGTAAGTCAGATTAGTTAGTTTCTTAATCTTAGTTAACAAATATTATTACAAATCTTATTAAATTTTTTTTTTTTTTGCAGCTTTGGTTAGCTGAACACTCCGATTTGGAGGGGATTAAAGACTTTCCTAATGCTACACTAAGAGATGCAAGGTGGAACTTGGGAAAAATAAAGAAAACCTTGCATAAAAAGACTGTTACAGAATTAAAGGTATTTGTTATGAATCAACTTATTTTAGTATTATGCAGTGGTCAAAAATGGATGCATAAAAGGTTATGCATCAAAATAATGCTTGCATGCTTTTTGGAAGGACGTCTCCTTCAGAAAGAATAGAACCTGTTATGCATCCACTTATAAAAATATTATACATCCACTTATAAATGTTATGAATCATATTGCAGTTTCATGATAACTTTAAAGATGAATACACTGAAATGGAGTTACAACTTTGTAAACCTAGAGCAGCAAGATCAAAACATCAGTTATTCACTGTCATTACAGTACGACTTGAAGAGAACAAAGATGAGAATAAATAAGCATTTTAAGATGTGTTACAGGTTATGAAAGAAGAAGAAAGTAGTTCAACATATAACCAAGTTAAGATAATAGAAAGTATGTTTAAAGAGAAGAAAAAGAGTCTGGAAGACAAGATAAATACTGGGGAAGAGTTCAACTCTGAATTATATGATTTTGTAAAGAAGTTGCTCCATGTATTAGACATAGAGTTGCAGGTGATATTATCATGTGAGCCTAGTGTCCCAATTAGAGAAAATTTTCTAAGGAATGAGACACTTGTTGATGTGACATCTTCAGTTGAAGCACTACACAATAATTTGTTCCAGAAGTGATAAGGCTTGGAGAGATTGAAGACCAAACTTTGAGTCAAGGACTCCAATCATCACCTTTTAAGTTCACGAAGTTCGAAAAATCTGTGAGTTTCACAGATGATAATGGAACAAACCTGCCTGAGGAAGAGCAAACAACTCCAATTATACCAACAATACATGAGGTACTTGAAGCGCGTAAAAATGAGTTCTTGGTTGGCGTTGGAGTTGTGGATGCATCGTCTTCGGTTGAAACACCTACCCAACAGACTAATACAGATGTTCCTGATGTTATAAAGGTTGTAGATAGTAAAGACTAAACTGCAAGTCAACTTGAAACACAAGAGAAAGCTACTAAAATTGATGTGTTGTCTTCAGTTGAAGCACTTACCCAACAGACTAATCCATATGTTACTGCAAGCCAACTTGAAACACAAGAGATAGCTGGAGAAATTGGAGATACCATAAACTTTTTTGATCTGCGTATTATACCAACTCCACTTATTTTTGAGAAAGATGTTGAGATGCCAACAACTGAACAAACTATTGACAAAGATCCTAATATTGAGAAACATGTTGAGATGCCAACAACTGCACAAACTGTTGACAAAGATCCTGATGTTGAGAAAGATGTTGAGCTACCAACAAGTAAGCAAGCTATTGAGAAAGATCCAGTTGATGAGAGAAAATTTGAGCAACCAGTTCAGAAAGAGACGACAAAAGACGTCTTAGTTTTCCTGGAAAACAATCCCCCCTTCACTCCAACTCCACCTGCTGAAGCAGAAAAATCCCAAGAGAAAGCAACAAATGAAGCTGGAGATGAAGAAAAGCAACCAAGCATGGTACAAAACTCTGAAAAATTATAAATGCATAACAGGTTATGCAGTCTTTTTGTAGACTGCATAACATATTATGCAGACTTGATGTGGAATGCATAACATATTATGCAAAACTTATTGACATCTGCATAATTTGTTATGCATCTAATATGAAAAAAAATGTAACTGCACAACAAATTATGCGTACTTTTTATGGAATGCATGACAAATTGTGCATCTTTATGGTCATCTGCATAATTATTTATGTATCTTTTCTATTGACTGCATAAAATATTATGTATCTTGTTTAAACTCTAAACCATATATATAATTTGAACTCTTAATATTTGTTGTCTGCATTATAATGTGAAAGTGGATTAATGTGATTATGTTTGATTATTGTATTGTTTATCTGCAGGAAGAAGAAAGTAAATTAGCTCCAAAAAAAGGTGTGCCTAAGGAAAAGAATCGTACCCAAAATTAAGCAAATGCAGAAGGAAAAGCCGTAGAAGTAGGAAAATCTGAAGATGGAAAACAGATAGTAGAGTTAAAAAATCAAGCGAAGGGCAGTAAGAAATGAAAGGAAAGAGAATATAATCCTTGCAGATTGTTACCTAGGGAATAAGAAAAACCTTGAGGTTAAGAAGAAAACTGATGCACAGACCACTTCTATAGATGTGGATGAACGGAAAGTTGATATAGAGAGCACTTCTACTACCACCCCGTTTACGCCTTTACCAAATCTTGATGAAATACAATATTTTCAAAGTTACAAGAAAGATATAACACCGGATGAGAGGCGCATACTGGAGACCTACTTTAATAATGCCAACAACTTGTAAGTTTATCAAACTTAGAAAGAAAAAAAAAATTTAAGAAAATGCTAACAGCTTGTGAAAAATAATATTTGTTTTTCTTGCAGAAATTCTGTTTGGAAAGTATTTGAGGGAAAGGAGATGAAGACCCACACTGTTGGGACATTACAATTTCTGGAGATACATTAAGCAGTTAAAGGACAACTATTTCCTGGAATGTGAGGTAATCCGCTTCTACTGTTATAGGTTGTTCCGGAAGAGACAATTAGAATTGATGGCTGAGAATTATGGCCAGAATTATGCAGAGGTATCATTATGAAGCCTGATATGTGGGTAAGTTTAAAACATATGCATATACCCATCGGATTTATTTATTATGCAATGTGCTACTTCGTTGAAAAAAAATAAAATTTTGGCTGCATAATAATTGTTTTGCAGTTCTTTGTTAGAAATAAGGTTAAAAATGAAATTGAAAATCATGTTGAAAGATTCATCTTGAATCTCCTTAAAGAAGTGGAGAAACTGTCCTCCTTCTTTATTGAATCCATGCAAGAAACAAGCAGTTCAGATGGAAAATGCTTGCATGATATATCTCATCAAACGACATCATGAAATTCTGAAGCTACCATCAGAGGTAACCATACAGACTGAACCGGTTGTTTACAAAAATATTCAGCATAACAGGATATTTTCTCAACAAGGTAGTTATCTCGTCTGCCTGATCTTTGTCTTCTATTACATGAAGTGGAGGGTTAGGAAGTACCAGAAAAATGCAGGTGCTGGAGCCGGAAGAAGCAATAAAGAAGGCCAACAAAAAGAGAGTCAAAATGATAATCAAAATGTTGTCATATGGTACGAACAGTTGGGATATGAAGGCCAATGAAGACTTTTTTAATGAAATAGATGCCTTGATTGCACTATGTGTTAGTAAATATTTGGAAAGTAGTAAGTAAAAACTTATATCAGTTTAAATTTATTTGAAAAACCTTGTTTGAATAACTTATATTAATATTAATGATGTTTATAAAGCTTGTTTGATTTCACCTGTTTTTTTTATGATTGTATATGTATGATATGATTAAGTTGCATAACATGTTATGCAAGGAAAAAAAAAACAACATAACAAGTTATACAACCTCTGAAAAGCATGCATATCAGGTTATTCAACCTCTGAAAAACATGCATAACACCTTATGCAAACATGTAACAGACCATGTTATAATGAAAAGTACGTGAACCTTCAACCGCATAATCTGTTATGCATGCAACAAAACCCCCTTGAACCCTTATATTAATATTAAAAAAAAGGTATTCACAATAAAAAAATACTAACAAAAAGGGGGCGCTACCCCCTCGACCCCCATAAATGGTCAATGACACTCAACCACAGATTCATACATATTTATTGAGCAATCTAAGATTTATATCATAAAGTTCTCATTTTGTCATTCGGAACAATGGAACCTAAGAAACAACTTTTTCGCTAAAACTAAAATCAACCCAAAAATAATGGATGCATAACCTATTATGCGGCTATAAAAATAACTGCATAATGCGTTATGCGTAAAAATAAAGAATGCATAAAACGTTATGCACTCTTTCAAAAAACTGCATAACATGTTATGCATCTAACTGTAGCTTGCAGAATAGTTTCTGTAGAAAGCACACAGAACATAAGAAGTACTTGTTCATAAAAATCCCATACAAATAACATAAGTCTTCCAATTAGAAAATACAAGAGTGAAAAATTGTCCATCGTCAACAAAATATTAAAAGTTAAAAATAGTGTGAGCTAGGTTCGAGAATGAAAAAATAATGGAAGATGTTTTAGTCTGAAACTATTTTCTTCAACGGCTTCTTATACGGATGGAAATTAGTAGGCTTTGTACAAGTTTGCTTGTTGTGATGACCAGTATCACCATAATTTTCACAACACATAGCTCTCCTGCGCGGTTTATCATAACTGTTCAAATGTCTTTTAGATGGTGGTCGCTCTGGTGGCCTCTTAACATCAGGTGGATTGATAATGTCCTTTCCTTCATAAACTTCAGGCCTATTGTAGTTTGGAATACGATGAATCGTATGGTTGTAAGAATTATTGTAGTACGCGGTAGTGAAACCTGGATCAACAGAATCATATGGATTAGACCTAGATATTGTTATTGAAGCAAAAGCATGAACATATGGGTACCCGTATACACACCATCTCTTATAGGTGCATGTCCTATGTTCCAGGTTAACACAGTGAGAACTCTCATCGCCCTCGACTTCATAAACATGAACATCAGATTGAATTACCATATAGTTTACACCCTCATAAACAAGACTCTTCATCTTAACTTCATTCTTTGTTGTGAAAATTGTGCTGAAACTGAAACCAGCGTTCCTTCTTAGCGACATCAACTCCATCACCTTCTTCCGTACCTGATTAAGAAGAGCACTAGCAGGCAACTTCTTGTGATGCCTAATTCAACTATTGAAAGATTCATCAAGACTTGAAGTTTTCCTCCCATACCTACAACCCTGAAAAATAGGCATTTGACTATCACTCGCGAGGAATAGCTTCAATATAATTTGCAACCCATCCAGTGTCTTAACCTTTAAGACTAAGAGCATATATAGCATCAAGAACAGCACCATGCCTATCATCAGAAGCATTAATTGGCAAGTTTTGTTTAAGATGATAATAGCAGAAGCTCTGGAAAGATCTAGGAAAAACAATTGGAATTGTTATCTTTATTCCTTCCCCACGATCAAATAAAAATGAGATTGGCCTATCATCAACAACTTGCTTCAAATTACTCATGAACTATTCCCATTTGTTGGCTAAGGGAAAAAACTCTGCAAATAACAAAAACATATTTCAGAAAAAAAAAAAAAAAAAAAACTGTAAAAGACATGCATAACAGAGTATGCATCTGAAACAATGGTTACATAATGTATTATGATGATAAAGTAATTGATGCATAGCATACTATGCATCTATAAAAATATCTGCATAATAGAGTATGCAGCTAACACAAAGAATGCATAATGTATTATACTGAGAAAAAAAACTACTGCAAAACGTATTATGCATGTAAGAATAATATGTATAACATATTATGAACGTAACAAAAACTGCATAACGAATTATGCAACCACCTTAGAAAAATAAAAAAACATATGAAAAAACATACCTTGTGCAGTATTGATACCAGTGGCATCCATGAGGCATCCTTTAAATCTCCCCGTAAGAAAAGTCTCATCCACATAAACTAATGGATGAAGGAAACGGTAACCATGAATATACACCTCGAAAGAAATAAAAAGACGAACAAACTTATTAGTGCTTGGATTAACTTGGAAATCAACGAAACTACCCTCGTTAGTACTGCGAATGGCATTTACACACTACATCAGATGCGAATACGACATGACATCATCACCAAAAATATCTTCATAGACTTTGTCTCTGCCGTTGTAAGCTTGATAATATTTCCCATTGATACCATATTGAGATTTAAAATTTTTTAAAAAGTTAAAACCTTTAAAACTTGGATCACTTCTGTTATCGTCCTTGATCAAACTAGCAACAAAAAGACTACTTACTTTATGGTGGATCCTTTTATATCCCAATCCACAGTCATGAATATTAACATATTTCTTAACCTTGAGAATCTTGTTTTCAGCATCAATAGCCACAGCCCTAAACTATCTTTTTTGCACTTCACATAGAACCTACTGGGTTCATTCTTGGTAACAAGAAGACTATAACCATACTTGACCTTATATTTCTCCGCTGCAATCCGTACTTCTGTGATACCTCAAGAAAAAAAACCAACTTCACCAAATATTGATTCCCAACCATCAGATCTAAGAGTCTTGCTAACAGGCACAGACCCATCCTAAAGAAAACAGACAACAACTTCTTCAGGTTCAGTAACACAACTAGTACTAGAAGATCTACTTGTTAGGACCTAAAAGTTAATTCTAAGTAAAACAATATACTGTAGAAGTACTTTTTTTAGATTCAGAAATCAAATCGTACAGAGCAAGCCTAAACCACGATAGTATCCATTCCGCTCTGCTTCAGTCACAATGAGAGAAAATGGGTTTATCTTAGAGGAAGGAAGCAAAGAAAGTTGAAGGAAACGAATGTATTGTATTGTTTGTAGAGTTTTAGAACTACTGAGAAAAGTAACATACCTTGAAAGATTCGTCAGCTTGTTATGTTTTCCAAATGGGCTAAGGAGCCTATTTATAATAGTAAAGAGTTCACACGTTTTCTTGTAAAATTGTGGAGATAGTGAAGAGGTGGAGAAGTGAAATTCGTGGGGTTAATGGATTAACCGCCTTGGAATCTTCAATAAACCATTATTCCACTACTCCATTTACTGCTTCAGTCTTCCCACTAATTTATAACTTCTTGATCATGGGATGTCGTTATTCCTATGTTGCTATAACCGCCAGACCAAAACCCCATGTTTTATCCCCCCATTATATTTTGATTTCTTGTAGAGTTAGTGGAGTTGTAGACTCAAAACACGCGTGAGTTTGTTTTGCAAGACTGACACGAGCATAGGTCCACGAGTGAAGAGTTGAAGAGATGAAAGACTCACAAAGGGGGATAAAGAGTGCTAGCGTCGTTGCTGGGAGCGCTAAGTGCTTAGCGCCTGTGCTAGCACGGACTAGCGTTGTTGGCATCGCTAAGCCCTTAGAGCATGTGCCAGCACGGACGCTAGCGTTGCTAGCAGCGCTTAGCACTTAGCTCCTGTGCTAGAACAAACGATAGTGCTGTTGGTAGCGCTAAGTGCTTACCGTCTGCGCTAGTACATGCGTTAACGCCAATGCTAGTGCTACCAGCAGCACTCCTAGTGATTGTTTGGCCTTCTACTAGTTTTTTTACTTTTTGGCCTTTTTATTGGCCTTTTGGCATATGTGTATGTTCTATTTATTTGTGTTGCGACTTTGGCTAAGGTTCACCAAGGATAGCACTCGCTAGTGCCATTGTTATTTCCTGTGCACCACTATATTTGACATTCGTTAATGTCGTGGTCATGTTTATGGCATATTTTGAGTTTCTCAGTCGCATGAGAATTTAATGTTAGCATTATGCTTAACTTTTATGCAGTGCGTTCAGAACATATTTAAGAGATTCAGTTGTGGAAGTTAGCAATCTTGAGATTATACTTAATGCGACTCTGCAATTTGATGGTATGCATCTAAATTAGTATTTTTATCTAGATATGGGGTAGCCTCTATTCTGAATGTCCGTATTTTTATACAGTTAGTGTTTCATTAACAAAAATGGCTTATATAAATGCACATGAAATAGCGAGGGTTTATCTTGGTAAAGCCCTGAAATTTTGAAAGTGCATAAATATATAAAGCATTATAGAGCTAATTGAGCCATGAGCTGAATATGTATTCTCAATTCTCTTGCGGAATCTAAGATAGCAATATGTATTTATAATTCTGATGCCGGGTCAGGAATCTTTACATATTTATTTCATACTTCTACATCTAGGCGAAAAACAATATTACAATTTTCTCCTTTGTCAAAATCCACCATCAACACTACTACCACTAGTGGAAGCATGACTACTAACTTCAACAAACAAATCAAAACTCTTCTGAACTTTACAGTGGAAAAGAGATGCAAAAGACCACAGTAAAACATCATAATCTACCCGAACAAGCTTGTTTCCATCGTTAAAAGATAAACTGATATGGTGAGGAAACAAACGAGTCCACTTTTGGCAAACAATGTCTTCAAAAACTCCATAGTTATGTTGATATCAACAGGATGAACTAAAAATTCATTCAAATAATAAAGTACAACTAATGAAATAACAAAAGATATTTTCAACCTATATTATGCAGAAAATCAAATGTTATGCAGCAAACTTATAAACAATCCAGAAAATAACCTTTCAAATCAGAAAGAAACCTTCCAGATGTGTCTGTACCAAAATTTGGTCGATGATGATTTCACTCAAATCAGTACAGCTAATTGCATAACAAAATTAAACCTAAAACGAATTCATTCCCTCATTAATCATATCTAAAATTCAATTGAAAATCAAATCAAACAACTTAAAGTTGAAAAGAAATCTACACTGATTACAGATGGGAAACTTACCTGAAACTAATATTGTAGCTGCTCCAAAAAACTATTCAACCAAAAACCTAACAAATCAGAATAAAAAACAAAAAAACAGAATTAAAACGAAACTAAAATCACTTCCTAACTAGCAGAGATCCTTAATTGTATAAGAAAATCTCTGAAATATGTTTCAAAAATCCTAGAAATAAAAAAAAAAACTAACATCGCAGAGAATGTAGATAGAATCAAGTAGAAAAAAAATCGACCAAGAAAAAGATTAGAGTAGAAACGGACAAATCTCTAGAAAAAAATTATGTTCATGAAGTAGGAAAATCCCCCTCTTAGATCCTCACATTCGACAACATTAATAAAATGTCTTCAAAAAAATTCCCTTTAAGACGAAGTAAAAAAAGAAAACTCTGACCCTAAATATGGAAGGTTATTTTGGGAAAAAAAAATTAAAAAAAAACTGAATTTTAGAAAAATATAGGCTCGTGAAATTTTTTTGATGAAAATATAGGTACTCACGTTAAATCCCCTGATCGTGGATTTGTAGAGGCAAAAAGTTAAAATAATTGACCTGACTATAGATTTCACTTCTCCAAATAATTTCCCAAAAGACATAAAATTGGGCGTCCCCCCTGTTGGACTCTTGAAGTCCACTTCTTATAGTTACAAATCCCCCCTTTTGTATGATACGAAGTCACCAATTTGATTTCCAATTCCAAAGCGTAAAACAATCCAAACAAGTAATATCCCCACTTGCTTTTCTAAACCACTAGTACTAAGCCAACTCCAAATACTTCTTCTGTACGTCCTCAATCAGCACCACCAATCTCTCTCCAGTACCTAGCACTTCCGTTTCTCCAATAAACCCACGCAATGATTCAAAAAAGAAAAATCACTCACACCAACAGTCCTTTCTCTTTTCTTATCTGACTACATCTACGGTCTACCTTCTCCCTGCTTGTTTCCTGCCACGTCTGTCCTGCTGACTTCACTAATTTTTCATTCTATTTTCTCACCAAGTTCAGTCTCACCACTCTCTGGTATCCCTCCCCTCTAGAACCGAACACCAACTCCAATTCAGCAGCCCTTTCTCTTCTTCGACACGTCCGAACAAATCAGCTAGCCCCAATTGATCTTGACCCATAATAGTACTGTCGAATAGAACTAGCCATCTTGGATGTGTAACACTAATATATAAGTAGGTGTCATGGCGGAGGCAATTAGAAGTAAGGGTGTGCAATTGCACACCCTTAAAACTCAAAATGTTCTACTAGGCAGTAGTTTTGAAAGGCTAAACCAAAGCCTAATTAACTTTTGCACCCCTTAGAAATATTGAACAGAAAGCCCAATATCCCAATCCCAATCTAGTTCACACTTTTCATTTCTCCTTCATGTACAAAAAATCTACAGAGAGTGTTCAAGGGACTAAAATATTTTTGTTTTGTGGACTATTTTTTTTATTTGTACCCCCTCTTTTGAAATCTTGGTTCCGCCCCTGGTGGGTGTCCGCAACTGGGTAGCAATACTAATCCTGTTAGAAATTTTCTTTAGCTATGTTTATTTTATAACATTGAGAATTATGTGGTCAACTAATAAATAGATAAAATAATAAAATTAATATAATAATAAATATTAATAAATATAAATTAGAGAATAAAAATGTATAAATTAAATACCCGTTATCCAGCTATAAGGACTCCAACACATACATCCATAAATTGCTAGACAAATCCATTATTGGGAAACAAATTCCATATGTGGTGAGCTTAGTCCAACAATTTTGTTAGTAATTAATGTAGGGTTCAAATAGGTCATGTAAAATCAAAGTTGTTTCCATTAGTCCATGCATACCACACGAATACAATAATAAAATTGAAAATATTTCACAAATCCAACAATTGACTCTCTCTTTTTCACAAACTTATCATTAAAATGATAAATATACCTAGCTCATAATATAAGAATATCATTTTAAAATGGCATATTAGTTAGATTTTATTTTGACTTTCTATTTTAACAATTTTGAGAGGAAAAAATTATTGTTTATTATATTATCTACCAATAAAAAATTAAAAATTAATTATTCACCATTAATACGTTTATACGTTTATCTTCTATCTTTTTTCCTCACAAAACGGTGAAGGTCACCTTTATTCCAAAAACATCAACATCACAAGATACTAATAATATGTAGATTATTGTCAAAAGTGGTATGTCAAGCTTGTTGTCAATGTTAAAAGAATAAAATTATATCTTGATTTATAGTCAACTAAAGTCGGTCACAGACTAGGATTAGATCATGGTAATTGAGTATGAAAATTGAAGACTAAAGAAAAACGAAGACATCTGCGAGAATTTCATCTACAAAGGTATGTGAAGACTGACTATCTTATTTACTCATTATTTCTACCATTCTATCTTCCGAGAAAATATCGTATGACTTTCGTATAATTAATGAATTGCAAAGAAGAAGTTTCAAGTTCAAGCTTGTACTTAACTAATCTCGAAACATGAATTCAAGCATTGGATGTTCATAGGACTAATCTCTTTTGAGGTCGGGGATAATTTATTGTTCGAAAAATTATGACCCGAAAGAATATCCTAAAATCATCAAGTAGTACTAATATTCACAACCTGATTTTTCATTTCGCAAACGTACTCACAAATTGGTTTTTCAGTTCGCAAAGTTGTATAAAACTTGATGTTCCAAAATTGTTCTTTGTTCACAAACTAATTTTTTTCAATTCGTGAACTGTACACTTTTGAGTATATTCCTGGACACTTTGAATTTGTTCATGTTCACTAATTGATTTTTTCAGTTCCCGAACTTTAACACTTTTGGGTATGTTCTTGGACACTTTGGAAATGTTCAAGTATACAAACTGATTTATGCATTTTGCAGACTATATACTTTCAAGGTGGTTTTTATACATTTCAAACATCTCATGAACACAAACTGATTTTCCAGTTTGTGAACTGACATATTTTTGGGTGTTACTGAACTCCAATACTACTTGATGGTCACGAACTTACTTGTTCCATTGTGAGCTAACTTTTGTGCACGAGTTTTCAATCGACAAATATATGGGTGCATATTTTTCTTCATAACTCAAGGCAAACTTATCACATGCTTACATGGTTTCCATTCTTTGGAATCAATCTATATTGAGAAGTTAAATTTGCTTGGGATCAAAGTAATTCGTAAACATGGAAACTAGTGTATATGAAAAAAAAAATTGCATCTACTGTAGATAAAAGCCATCATTGCCAACAACCAAAAGCTAATAAGAAATTTGGAGTAGAGATCGATCACCACCTGAATCACGTGAAAACAACAAGATTCACGAGATAACAACTCAAAGTATACGAAAAGGATTACAACTATCTAGAACATAAAGCTGGGAGATGATAATTAAAGCATATGAGACAAAGAGATGACTAGATATCGAAGACCTGTATTTCAGAGCTGGAAGCCGTAGAGTTATCTGTAAATGAAAAGATAAGCATTTGAAAAGATGGAATATGCAAGAGTATAGATCATATGTTTCCATCTAAGAGGCGGGAAATGTAAAGTGATCTGTTGGATCCCATTGGATACGCGAAATATAATTGGTCCTCACTGATAACACAATAAACATGAGGATCATCTCTTGTATATATAACCATTAACGTTCATTTTGTAAACATAATACATTCTCACCAATAAACTTAATTTTTTACTTCTCTATCCTAATTAATTTCTTCTTCTCTACTCTTCTAATTCATCTCCATTAACGAGTTTCATAACCCTAATTCTAAGTTCTAGATTCCAAGTTTTTATACATAACCAATTAGTTATCCAAGCAACTTACATTTAAAATGTAATCTTAATCTTGTGAAGTTACGGATCCTGACCATCAAATAATTGCACCTTCATTGAAGCTAGAAACAACATATAAATTATGATTATCACAAATTTTCATGTTTTAATCATATTTTCTTACATCAATTTAGTAGCTAATCGTTTAATCTTACTTCCGATGAATTATCTGTTGATTTTGCATAATTTAAATATTACGACATCGATTTCTGAATTTTCATCCAAAATATGTATAATTATGCATTTTGAATGAGTATATTCAAATCAAAATTAGCTTATCATTGAAATCTCATAACTAATATAAAGATTTAAATGAATATGAATTTTTTAGCTACGTAGAATTCAGATTTGATATATTATGTATTCTTATTATAATATAGTGATTCATCGAAGATTTACTTGGATGATGATGGAGCAACAATATGATTGCTCAAATTGATCAACAACTTGGGTAATTGTGAAACCTGCGTGATTGTGATGAGAAATCAGTCAATCACCAACTTCGGAGAATTTTTAAATAATTTATCAATATTTGTTGATTTAATAGGTTAATACCGAGAATATGCATAACTACATTTAATTGTAGATATTTGATTTGAGATCTTAATGCAAATGAAATTTAAGTCTATATGCGATTTTAAAAAATCTTGATTTCGCTATTTTGGATCTAAATCCGATGACTATTCTGATATTTAACTAACCTGAGCGGTTAGATCTAATGTTGTTTAGTAACAATTGACGTTTATTTCAGCAATTAAAATAATTTAAAGAGTATTTTGTTGGTGATGTTAGTGAACCAATATTTTTCACCTCGTGCATGTTTTCATTCGCTAAGAATATATCTGTTTCATCATGCACGAATATAACTTGTATCGTTATTACAACTATCTTACTAAATTATATTAATCTTTTCTTAATCCATAGTTAAAATTTTAATTATCAATTTTTTATGATCAAATTATTAAATTTTATAGCATTTTTAATTAATATAAACATTACATATACCTCAAAGTGTAACACCCCGAGTTCTGGAGCGGTCAAACCCATATGGAGATCTAAACTAAGGGCGTTACGGGTCGAAAAAAAAGACTTATGCATATATTTCTCATACCTTACTTTTTATGCCAAACATATCTGAAATTTTACATAACATGAATTGAATCATATGAATCCATTAATCATCCTTAACAACATTTTCAACCAAATATTTGAAATCAAATTACAATTCAAGTAATACAAGAACAATGCAATCATAAAGCTAACTAACTTCTTAGTTCCACTTCCAACTTCCATGAAATCTGCAAGGAATGTCAATTAGGGTGAGATAACAACTCAGTAGAAAGCATTCTCATTCTCAAAAGATGCGTAAAGATAATCAATGAATCAAAGAGAATATATAATAAAAGAATACAACACAACTTCGAGGAATCAATAACATATTCAACAAATAAGCTTACAATACAAATAATGTTTCTAGTAAATCATCCAATTTAGAATTCAATGCACGAGTTTACAATACCTATAGTGTTTCCAACAAATCATCTAATTCAGATTTTAATTCATGAGTTAACGTTACGAAAACCTTGGTTCGTATTTCCATTCATCGTTTACTTCGGCACAAACAACTGCCATCGATGGATTAGGGGATCATTACACTATACGTTCTTGGGAATCATTACACATTCTCTCTCTGGAGTCATTCCCCGCCGTTAGCATGGAACCAAGTTCCATCTAACGGATAAACATGAATACATTTCTTTGGGTTAATCATTTTTAAATAAAATACTATCAAATCATATGACAAACAAGTAATGATGTATTTCACTCAAGCATATATGAAAATAAGAATAAATTTTACAAACTACAGACATCTTACACTAATTATTTTATCATGATAACTTTGTTTGATCGCCCTCAAAATTTTAATGAACATTTCTGACACCATTATATAACATATCCAAATTTCACAGCAAACTAATGGCTTAAACTGTTGATATTGTTTTACAAGATCAACATAAAAACTGGGCAGATTACATCATGTTACCAAAATATTCATAGTTAATTCATAGTATTCTTTAATTGAACAAATCCAACTCAAATTGAAAGATAACACACAAATCTACAACTTTTATTAGTATCCCAAATCATTCTAACATCATATTAGAGAAAATATTATCTAAATTAAAACAAACATTTAACAATGAATTTACAGTGGATTATGCTCAAAATTTAACCAGTTATACCTAATTATGTTATCTACCAACATGAGAAGCTCGATCATTAATCATAGATACATATTTATGTGAATAAATTATTGAATCTTAATAATACAAAATCATACGATATAAACATCCAAAGATAAACATCAAAAGAGGAAGAGTTTCGCATTCTGCCTCAATTCCATCGATCATCTACTGATTTTTCTTAATTAATCTTCCTCAAGAACCCTAGCTCCAATTCATATTCTTCTCCATCTCCATAGTTTTTGGTTTCTAACTTCTCTAATACCTTTCTTCTTATTTATTTATAACAAACCTTGTATTAATTACTATTATTGGTAGTACTAAATCTCATATTATTACTTTTTTATTTTTTTTATATATTTTTATCTTCCCGTAATTTTATTTACCTATTAAAACTAATTAGATGACTATATTTCCACTATAACTTTTTACTAAGTGATAGAAGAAGGAACTTCTAAATGTCTGATCAAGTGCCAAAATCTAGGCTAAGGCAAAGGAGAATAACTCTACAACAACCCGATCAACAAGGTAAACTAAGTCGTGTAAAATCCGACCCAAAAAGGTAATTATAAACATTGGGTATTACACAATGTGTATTCAAACTTTTTCAGATCTAATTTATTTATAAAACCTTAAATTAAATTATCTATAATATCTGACATAGATATATAAAATTGATGATTAGCTGTTTTTCTGTAGATAACGCAAGAAAGATTACCACCTAGACCATGTGTTACCTCACCACTGAGATTCACCATTGGACTAACTGTTTCAGCAATAGATGTAGAAATGAAATATCCAGGTCCATCTCAATCTATCCAAGTGAATGTGAGCGTGACCTCAACATATGTAATTACTTCTGCAACAACAGATATTACAGCTACCACTATAGGAACTACAACAACTGGTATTACAACTTCAATAGTTAATCAGATCCCAACAACAGGTACAACATCAACATCATATATGAAGATTTGTGTCCATATGGACGTCAACAAGGTATACTGGTTCTATCAACATCATCTTCAGTAAGCAAATAAGCATCCAGACAACCTCCAGCACCATAACAAGTATTAGTCAATATTCCACAAGACATGCATGCTGGCAAAACTCTTATGATTTACCCACATATCAGCTGAAAAAATAAACAGATTAGAAATCAACCAGCGGTAAATCAATCTGCAGTACCTCAACCAACATTATCTCAACTAGTGTTATCTCAACCAACATTATATCGTCTAGTGATTCAAAGACCTGCTTCACATAATCTTTCTTTAAATATTCCAATATTACATGAATTTCTTAGTTACCCACGAGATCAATCACGTCCATTATACTGGCATTGTACTTCTAACCAATACGGAATTCCACCAAGACCCATTGTCTTATAACCAGGACCAATTATTAATGCTATCAATCCATCAAAAGAATCGATGAAAACCAGATTGGAAAAGAGATTCAAAGAGCAATAGAACAAAATCCGAATGTTAATTAGTATGCCAAACAGTGATCCAGAATTCAGACTCAAGGATGGACCACGACCAAACCAGCTCCAAGAGTGCAAGTTACCTAAAAGGTTTCACCTACCATCCTTCTCTCATTTTAAAGGAGATACAGATCACATGCATATGTTCAATTACAAACAAATGCTGGATTTACACCTGTATAATACACTAATAATGGAAAGGTTTTTCCCATCGATTCTACATGAAGATGCTCTCTAATTTGGTTAAGGTACCTACCACCCAATTCAGTGCAAAAATTTGAAGATATCAAAAAGTTTTTCATCCAGAACTACTCCTGCAACATAAGACTAGCAGATGTATTAAGAGAATTGGTATGTGTGATACAAAAAGATGACGAAAGCTTTATAGATTTCCTCAGAAGATTGAAAATAGTTGCAGCACCTGTAGATAAAACTTATGAGAAAGTGATGTGTGTCATATTAAAAAAATCACTACTACAAGAAGGAATACGAAATTCATTTGCTGGAACTGTTATCAACTCCCTTGAAGAATTGTACAACAAGAAAGTTTGTGAGGTGAGAACAAGATAACTTGTATATGATATCTGAATATAAAGTCTTACAACAACTCATGTTCTATATCTTAAGAGGAAACACTCTCCCAGGTATGAAGAACAACCAACTAAAAAGAGAAATTTCAGAGAAGAAGATGATAGGAGGTGGAAAGAAGAATCTGATCATAAATTCACCAAGCTGAATATAATACCTGAAATAATTGTCCAGTACATGTTTGTGATAAGGAAAAACATATTGTGTTTATCATGATGTAAGAGGACATCACACAAATGAATGCAAGAATCTAATCAGATTCATTGGTAAATATTCAAAGATGGTCATCTGAAAGAATTCGTCCAGCTGGAAGCAGGATCAAGTTCAGGTTGTAAATCCTCTGCAAAAGTTTTGAAAAGATGCATGAATGTGATTCATTTTATACCAAGAGATGAAGTAAAATCCAACCTCAAGGGGAAGAAAAAAGTTGTTGAGATCTTTATGACCGGAATACATCCCATCTATGAGAAACTCTCCTAGAAGGTGGGGTGAATTGTAAGGATCCTCAATTTGGTCGATTCCATTACGTATGATGACTTACTTAATTAAATTTAGTACCACATTAAGTTATTAAAAAAATAATAATTTTGATATGATTTTAGTACAATTAAATAGATCTTGGAAAAATACGCAATCGATTATTAGACCGCGACATTCGGGTACCGGATGAAAAACGATACTACACCAGAAATATGCAAATGAATTAGAAAGAATTTGACCATAGTCAAACGTGGTTGACCACGAATTTAAATAGCAGTTATGGTCCATTTTCTTTCCTTTAACTCATTGTAACAAGTATTTAATTATATATTTAATTTAACTTAAGTTTGTATACGATTATTTGTTATTTTTAATTGGCCTCAATCTAATTTTTAAAGATTAATTAGTGTTGTCAATTAGTGTGGGTAGATCTTAATAGAAAAAAATGGTATAAAATAGGCTTCTCTTAAATATAGTCTATGATTTTATTAACCATAACCTATATTATCTATAACCCATAAAAAAAATTTAATTTATTAATCATAATCCAAATCATAATTTATAATATATTTACTGAGTTAGAAAGGATTCATAGCTAATTAGGTTAGCTGAGTTAAAATATAACAGATCCGAAAGTGTCGCAGAGTTGATTCAACTTTTTTTTAACTATTTCTAAAAACCCAAATCGTGTTTTAAACAAAATCCGTCTCTCCATTTCTCCTTCAGAGTTCAAACCCTAGAAAAAATATTCAAAATTTTAAAGGAATCATTCAATTGAATCATCATTGGACGAACTAAAATAATCGAATCACCTGTACAAAATCTCTCAAGGTTAGTAGATTCTAAATTAATAACAAAAACCCTAATGATTTTAATTGTTTTTATGTTGGGGTTTTTAAAATGATGAACATCCAAGTTATCTGCTTTTGAGTTTTGATCAGTTTTGTACTATTAGCCTGTTAACTGATTAGGTTATTTGTTAAAACAGTTAATAAAAATAAGATTTCTTATCAAAGTGTGTTGACTGATTAGTTTGTTGATGAACCCCGAAGTAGACAACTTTGAGTTTTGATCAATTTTGAGTCCACACATTAGTACGATTAGTGTGTTGACTGATTACATTAGAAAGTACTAATGCTTAAGAATGTTCAAGACAATTATGCTAAACTAATTGGAGTGATGGGATAACTATTAGGCTTTTTTGTTTACTGCATAATTTTGTCCAAGCTCTTTTTGGTAGTCTAGAATTCGCTGTATAAAAATTGCATTCAAGTTCTTTGGGTTTAAAGTTGATTTGTTTTTTACACAAAACTAGCATGGTTCAGCGATTGTTGTACAAAAGTAAGGTCTAAAAAGAAGCATATAATCGACAATAGACACTCTTACCTGCAACATTTCAACTTGATTTCGCAATGTGTACAGACTTCCATGTAGATATATTATGCTTATATTATTTAACATATATATGGATTTGCAGCGCATTTCTCATTATGCCTATATTATTCAACAGTGAATGTGTGTATATATATATATTATGTTCATTTGTTATTTTGCTATTCTCATCTTTTATTTCTTTGTTTATCCTAAAAGTACTAACTGTAGTTCAACATCAATATTTCAATCAATTAGTGTACAAGCTGTGCTTTGACTTAGTTAAACAAAGTACGATATTATGATTTGCATTCTGTGACCCTGGCATCATTAGTCCATAAACGGTTTGTGGGTTCAATTCAAAATTGGCTATGTATAAACTTTCATATGGGTTTGTATCTTATCATTAGAGATTTTCATTACTTGTTGTGAGTTGGTTGTAACCCAAGGTTTTAGATTTGAGGTTTTGTGCATAAGTCATTTATGTTTACCTGTTGATAGGATAGATGAAGGAGGGGAAAGAGGCTCATGGTTTCTTATTCAATTTGTCTCGTTTTTGTGTGTTTTGCTGTTTTTTCGTTTGCTTGCACTGAATGAAAGTAGTTATTAAATGCCCAAGGCAAAATAGGAAGGAAAATGACCTATCGACAAAGTCTGTAGTTCGGTTTGTACATCTCATGATATGACGGGTGCAATCTGCATATTGAACCACCTCCCCAAAGTTTTAGTCTAGCATCAGTCTTGGTATGCGCCTAGTCCTAAGATTGACCTCCCTATACACATTGAGAAGGTTCTGGAAGAACTTTAAACACAGCAACAATCCGTCAACTACTAGGAGAACCGAGAATTGTGCCACTCTTTTAACTTTAAAGACTTAACTTGCAGCAACTGACAACTACTAAAAATACACGTGTACCCTAGCATGCCAGATAGATGTTATCTCTGCCACTTAAACTACCAAGTGCAGCTCTTTTATAGCAGGACTAGTATTTTTAGTAGCCTTTTAAAGTATTCACAAAACAAGCCCTGGTAGAAGTAGCTTAAAAGGCTTTGAGCCACTTGATAAATTGTAGAAGTGCGGTAAAAAGGGTAGTTCAAGATTTCGTAAAGATTTGGATTTAAACCTAATTTTTAAATTAAGAAATAATAAAATTTAAATAAAATTGATATCAAGATTAAAAGAATATTGAGGCTAGGATTCCATTATTTTCCAATTTTTAAAATGATTTAATTCAATAATTATAATTGTGCAATTTATACATTCAATTTGATTCTAAAATATTGCAACAAATAGATTTTCAGAATAACAACTGTAAATCGAAAAGATAAAACATCAAAACCCTAGGCTAAGTATGTATCATCAAAAGAAATCACAACTGCTTAACAAAAATCATTAAATCAATTTTTAACCAAAACAAATAATTATAAAAGAATTATAAAAATTAAATAGATAAGAATATACAACTTTTTTATTGGAAAAAATAGCTTCCTCTATCGCCTCAACAACGGGGTTTAGCTCCTCATGTTGAAAACACGATCAAAATATGTTTTCATTGCTCAAAACTGTTTAGAAAACAAAGATTTACAACGATTTATGGGTGTTGCAGAAGTTGTTCCTTCTGTCGCTACAAGTTTTGATTATGAAATGTATCTGTGACTGTTCCTTCATGTGGTAAACAAATGTAACAGTTCTGCAACGGTTGTTCTGCATGCTTCTTCTTTTTCCTTTCTTTTCACGAGCAGCAATGGAGTTCTGAAAAAAATTTCTGATTTTTTTTTTGATTTTCAAGCAGAGCCCGGTCCCCCGTCCCCTTTTTCTGTGACCCCCTTAACCTCTATTTATATCCCACAACCATCAAATCTTTGAGAATAATTTCTTCAATGAGAATAAGATCTCGGCTGTAAACTTCAACCCGAGAATATCTTTTTCTTTATTTAAACATCAAACTCAATGATTCTATTGATAGTTTGTTGCCCAAATAATCTATGATATAAACACCATTGTATGAATCAGGAAACAAAATCGCCAAAATTTCCGAGATAATTATTCACCCGAGATACGAATATTTGATGAAGTTTTTTTTTTTTAGGTTGTTTTAGTTTCCAAGTATCTTGTACGACTCCTACATAAATGGTAAGAGGATAACCTTGTTTTAAAACTCAGAAATACTCCACCAGATTCATATCAGCTTCGCACAGATTGAAGAGTGGGTTTTCCCGCCAAAAGTGTTATTTGAAAGAAGGTGACGCCTTTAACACTCTCTGGGTGCCTTTCTAAACTATGATGGGTTCTTTTAGTAATTTATTGGGTTCCTTTAGTAATTTTATTGGGCGCAAATATCATTTTTCGAGCCAATTTTTCCACAAATGTTTATTTCTTCAGAAACACTTACAAACGCATAAAATAACACAATTAGTATGCAATCAAGCACTATCAACATAAATAATTGAGACAAATTATACACAAAAATGTGTCTATCAATACCCCCAAACTTATTATTTGCTAGTCCTCGAGCAAATCTAATCTAGAAAATAAAAATGCTAACTTATTGTTGCAGGCATCGGGATTGCACTTAGCATGTGCAACAAGACTTAAACCCCTAGGTATTCCTAGTGGACGAGTTTTGTCTCATGAGGGTTTACAAGAGATATACCCACAAAACCTTTACTCAAAACTCTAGTTACTTTTGAACGATTGAGGGTAGATACTAAACATGCTATTTATTTGGCTACAAAATTCTTTGGCTATGAGAGGAATCACCCTGTTTTGAATTAAATTGTTGTACAGAGTTTGCACTCAGCGTACTATAATTCATATATAAGAAAAAAAAAAACACTACTCAGATAGTCGTATAATTAACCACGATGCTCAAAATCTAACAAACCACAATCACATGAATAGATCAAGAAGATGGATATGAAGATAGAATTGTGCGCATGTTGACTAAGGTGAACGGTGATTCCCAAAATATTTGTATGAACATCATGCGAAGATGAACCCTAAGGATTTGAGATACGCACCCACTGGTCTGAATCCTAATTCTAGTATTAACTCAGCTGGTATATACAAGGGCCTCAACATCGATTTATTAAATATATACAATTATTTTTATTTATTTATTTATTATTATTTTATTTTTCTGGAAAACATGATTAGATCTTTTGATTCTAAGCGCATGCTCCTTGTGAGCAAATTACATGATAGTTCACATGGATTCTGCTTCCACATGATAAACACGTTTTTGTGTCTTATTTGAGCTCATCTTTATATTGCATTACTCATTTTTTTCTATTAATAATGTTATTTTATTATACTTGTAGGTATTTTCGAAGAATAATAATTATGAAGAAAATCAACTCAAAAAGTTATAAAGACACCTCAAAAGTGTTAAAGGCACCCCTAAATTTGATAAAGGCACCCGTCAATGTTATAAAGGCACCCGCCTTTTGAATTGAAAACTGAATTTTTAGTGGGAAACCATACTTTCTAATCTGCGTGAGTTGATAACAAGTTATTTTGGAAAGAATTGAAGAGAATTAAGACGAGATTATTCTCTTACCTTATTCGTATTAAGTTGTACATGGGAAGACCCACAAAATCAAGACTAAATCTCGACCATATCTACTCTCGAAGAAAATCAGGGTGAAGAAATAAATCTCAAAGAAATTCAGTGATATTCAATCTCCCACGATTCTGTTTCCAAACTTTTCGAAATTGTGTGAGATAAACAAGGTAACGACGTGTATAATAAAGCAAGAACAGATCGAGACTTAAATCACCGAGAATAGGAGAATATTGCCGAGAATAATTCATTAAAGAGAAAGGATATGTGAAGTTATTGGAACAAGATACTTGAGTTTTGGATATCCTAATATAAATAAAAGAGTTGTAAAAACATTGGGGAGGGGCTGGCTCTGCCAGAAACAAAGAAATCAAAATCTAGAAAAATTTTGCTCGTGATGAAGAAGATGAAGAAACTGTGAAGAAAAGGTTGAAGAAACCGTTGCTAAAATCTTTAAACTAAGCAACATTTATCTTCACTTTGCAACTTTTATCTTCATTTTACAACGTTTATCTTCGGTGAAACAATTTTCCCTCTGTAATAGGGAGTCCGCGACGCCTAACAAACGTTGTGAATTTCCTTTTTTCATTATTTTCACTATTTTTCATCATTTGTAAACACTTTGAGCCATGAATCATTATTTTGAGCAAGTGATTAATATGAGGAGCTAAACCCCTTTGCTGAGGTGACGGAGGAAGCCATTGTTCCAAGAAAAATGGTATATTTCTATTCTAATTGATTTTTGCAATTTCTTTTATGATTATTTGCTTTGATTAAAAATTGATTTAAGGATTTTTATTAAGAAGTTGTGATTTCTTTTGATAGTGCATGCTTAGCCTAGGGTTTTTTATTTTCTATACTTTCGCTTTACAATTGTTACTTTGAAAATCTACTTTTGCAACATATTAGAATCACTTTAAACATAAAGAATTGCATGAATATTGATTAGATTGAATCACTTTAATTGGTTAATGGTGAAATCCATAACCTCAGTATTTGGGAATATTACTTTCATCTTTTGTGTATATTTTCTAGTTAAAAATTAGTTTATTAAATCTAAAATCAATCTTCACAAGTTCGAGAGTTTGAAACCCATTCTTACCATCATCTACAATCCATATCACCATGCTTGCTTAGGCGACAGAGACAAGGAGAACACACACATATTGATATCCAAGTGTCATTTTTTTTATTGGTCAAGTTCAATTAAAATAATGGGGCTTGATCTCAATAACTCTACTTCATCCTGGTGACAACAAGGCGATACTAGTGACTCACCAAATCACTTAGAGAAACACAAAATATTGCAAAAATAAAAACAGAACGTGATATGGTGATGATTCTGAGATATGGTGACGACTATCATGTTGTTTCTAACACCTAAGCTTTGTCCTTTTATGAATACCATTTAGTTAGGTCCCTCAGATCCTAGAACCAAGAAATTTGTTCCCATCTACTTAGAATGGTTAGTGTCATCCTAAATTGTTCACAAGTTTCTAAATTGTAGAGTTTTATTATTGCACTAAAATTTTCTCCCTTACCCCCAAACTTAAATCTAACATTGTCATCAATATTTCAAATTAAAGTGCAATACCAAAAATATAAGGTAACAAGAGGAATAAAAAGGTAAGTCAGAAAGATAGTACCTGGGTGAAGCGTAACGATCTTTCTCAGGAGAATAAGACAGAAAATAAAAACAAAAAAATAAAATAAAAACTTACTAATTTATAACAACAACCTTGATGGTCAATCAAGGTAAGCAGGGTCCTCCAGAGGGACCTCCTCAACATCACTTGTAGGAAAAGGCTCTAAAAATGGTTTTAATCTCTGATCGTTAACCTTGAAATGACTTCTACCATCTTGAGTCTCAATTTCAATATCACCATGAAGAAAAACAATACGGACCACAAAAGAGCAGTTCCACCGAGAGAGTAACTTCCCGGGAAATAGATGCAAACGAGTATCATACAGAAGAACTTTTTGACCTGGAGAAAATGACTTTCTTAAAATATTTTTATCATGCACAAGTTTCATTTTGTTCTTATAATCCTTAGCACTATCGTATGCATCTCTACGAATCTCTTCCAACTAATTGAGATGGAGTTTTCTGTGAGCTCCTGCTTGTCAAGCGAAAAATTAAACTTCTTTACAGCAAAATATTCTCCATGTCCTAAGTCGAGGGCAGGTGACATGCCTTGACAAAAATTAGACGATAAGGTGACATTCCAATGGGGCTCTTAAACGCAGTACGGTAAGCCCATAAGGCATCAGTAAGCCTCAAAGACCAGTCTTTTCTATTAGGATTAACTGTTTTCTCTAAAATATGTTTTATCTCCCTGTTGGAAACCTCAACTTGACCACTAGTCTGTGGGTGATATGAGGTAGCTACTTTGTGGGTAATACCATATTTCTTCATCAAAAGCTTAAACGGTCGATTACAAAAGTGTGACCCTCCATCACTAATTATAGCTCGCGGTGTACCAAAACGTGAAAATATGTTATCATTCAAAAACTGGACCACAACCTTATGGTCTTTTGTTTTACATGAAACCGCTTAACCCATTTAGACACATAGTCTACAACGACAAGTATGTAAACATTACCAAAAGAATTAGAAAATGGACCCATAAAATCAATGCCCCATACATCAAAGACCTCAATCACTATAATAGGGTTCAATTGCATCATATTTCTACGAGAAATGGTTCCTAATTTCTGGCAGCGGTCACAAGAAACACAGTAACTGTGGGTATCTTTAAATAATGAAGGCTAGTAGAATCCATACTGTAATATCTTAGCAGCAGTCTTCTTAGCACTAAAGTGACCCCCACAATCCTGATCATGACAAAAGGAAATAATACTGGTCTGGTCACTCTCAGGTATACATCTCCTAATAATTTGATCTAGACAATACTTAAACAAATAAGGATCGTCCCAAAAGAAATGCTTAACCTCGGATAAAAACCTAGAACGATCTTGTTTACCCAAATATTGAGGCATTCAACCAGTAACAAGATAATTCACTATATTCGCAAACCAAGGTAATTGAAAAACAAAGAAAAGTTGTTCTTCAGGAAAACTATCTCTCACAAGAGGGGAATCAACAACAAGCCTAGACAAGTGGTATGCTACTACATTTTCTACACCCTTTTTATCTATATTTCTAGAAATTCTCGTAACAATAGGATCCATCTAATCAATCTAGGTTTAGTATCCTTCTTAGACAGAAGGTACTTCAAAGCAGCATGATCAATAAAAATTATAACCTTAGAACCTAAGAGATAGGATCTGAACTTATCCAGGGCAAAAAAAGAAGCTAATAATTCCTTCTCAGTGGTGGTGTAGTTCAGTTGGGCATCATTTAGAGTTTTGGTGGCATAGTAAATCAATGAAGTAATTTGTTTTCTTACTGACCTAACACAACACCAATGGCATATCTGAAGTATCACACATGATCTCAAAGGGTAGGTTCCAGTAGGAGCATGGACTATGGGGGTAATAGTGAGAAAAGTCTTAAGCTTCTCGAAAGCCTCTAAATAAGCATCATCAAATACAAACTTAACATCTTTTGCAAGCAAATTGCAAAGAGGTCTAGAAATCAGGCTAAAATCCTTAATAAATCAACGATAAAAACCTGCATGCCCTAAGAATGACCTAATATCTCTTACAATTTTAGGAGCCTGTAAATTCTTAATAACGTCAACTTTGGCTTTGTCTACCTCAATACCCTTAGAAGATACGATATGCCCTAAAACGATTCCTGAACGAACCATGAAATGACATTTCTTCCAATTAAGTACTAAATTCTTTTCCTTACACCTAGACAACACTAATGTCAAATGATGCAAGCACTCATCAAAAGATGAACCAAATACTGAAAAATCATCTATAAAGACCTCTAAAAACCGTTCTACCATGTTAGAAAATATGCTCATCATACAACGCTGAAAAGTTACAGGGGCATTACACAACCCGAAAGGCATGCTTCTATAAGAAAAGGTACCAAAGGGACAGGTAAAAGTGGTTTTCTCTTGGTCTTCTGGGGCAGTAACAATCTGATTATAACCATAGTGGTTAGCTAACAAGCAATAATGACTATATCCAGATAATCGTCTAGCATTTGGTCGATGAAAGGAATGGGAAATTTATCCTTCCTTGTGACCTTGTTTAATTTTCTATAGTGAATACAAACACGCCATCATGTGGTGACTCGGGTTGGGATTAACTCATTGTTATCATTCTGGACTACAGTGATACCTGATTTCTTGAGAACAACCTGAACGTGGATGACATACTTACTGTCTGAAATGGGGTAGATAATACCCGCATCTAACAATTAAGCACCTCAGTTCGAACTACTTCTTTCATGTTAGGGTTCAGTCAACGTTGCATCTCCTTAGAAGGTTTGGTATCATCCTCTAAATGAATCTGATGCATACAAACAGTAGGACTTATAACCTTAATGTCTGCTAAGGTCCACCCTAAAGCTTCCTTAACCTTAATGTCTGCTAAGGTCCATCCTCTAAGTACGGTCACTAGCCTACTTTCCTAATCACTATCCAAGTAGGATGCTACAATTACATGCAAAGTTTCATATGGGCCTAAAAACACATATTTCAGAGCATCTGTCAATGGTTTAAGGTCCAACTTAGGAGGCTCTTCTAAAGAAGGAATTAACGTAGAATTATAAACTGGTAGTGGTTCAAAATTAGCTTTCCATCTATTAGTATCTAACATGGGCTTATAGTCTAACAGAGCATTCACTTGATCAATGGTGATATCATCGTCAAAATCTAATCCAAAATGGGATAAACAACTCTTTAATGGATCTTCGGATAAGATGTTTGGTAATGACTCCTGAACTCCTATCATATTCACCTCTTCAATACATGTTTCATCTAGCTCAGGGGTTGCTTACTAATATTGAAATATTCAACTCAATAGTCATATTACCAAAAGATAATTTCATAATACTATTTCGATAGTTAATGATCGCATTGGATGTTGGACGACCTAATATCACATGTATCTAGTTTTCTGGGTCAGGGACAAGTTGGGTATCTAGGATAACAAAATCCACAGGATATGATGGGTGCAATCTGCATATTGAACCACCTCCCCAAATTTTTAGTCTAGCATCAGTCTTGGTTTGCTCCTAGTCCTAAAATTGACCTCCCTATACACATTGAGAAGGTTCTAGAACAACTTTAAACACAATAATACTCCATCAAATACTAGGAGAACTGAGAATTGTGCCACTCTTTTAACTTTAAAGACTTAACTTGCAACAACTGACAACTACTAAAAATACACGTGTACCCTAGCATGCCAGATAGATGTTATCTCTTCCACTTAAACTACCAAGTGCAGCTCTTTTATAGCAGGACTAGTATTTTTAGTAGCCTTTTAAAGTCTTCAAAAAACAAGCACTGTTAGAAATAACTTAAAAGGATTTGAGTCACTTGATAGGTTGTAGAAGTGTGGTAAAAAGGTTCTTTCAAGACTTTTGAAGATTTGGATTTAAACCTAATTCCTAAGACTAAAAATAGCAAAGCTCAAATAAAATTGATATCAAGATTAAAAGAATACTTAGGCTAAAATTCTACTATTTTACAATTGGGTTAATTGGACTTTGGTACTCACGTTTTGTCCAGGCTTAGGATTTGTTCTAACATCTATCCAGTGTTAGGGTTTAATACCTGGACTGGACGTTGACCCGCGGTTACTTGGTTAAGTCCTAACTTTTATTTATTAATTATTAATAAATTTATATTAAATATAATTATTTAATAAGATTATAATTATACCCTTCACTGCACAGGCCAACTGACTCCGATGACTAGGTTTTAGTCAAGTGTATTTTATTTGTATTCGATCGACGACTCGGCTGGACTGAAAATACGACAGAGTTTCGTTTATCTCTGGTAATTTCCCAGCCAAATCCATGCCATTCTAATGGGTCATTCCCTGTAATTTCATCAATCATTCAACACAATATGATCATTCCAAACACAAACCTATAATATATCCTAATCGTTCTCTATTCTCTTCATCCATTCGTTCCAAACACAAACCCATAACAGATCTTAATCATTCAAAAAAGCTTTCATAACCTTGGAATGTTGTTGAAGACGATTATAGTTAATCGCAATAACTTCTTTCTTATATTAATTAATCTTGTTGTTCACAAATTCAAATTGCCCAGTAACTCGTTGTATTCCTTCTCCCTCTCCACGTATAAAATTTCAATTTGTTCAATCATTCCTAAATATACCTGAATTGTTGAAGAAGAACCTAAACCCCAGAAACATACGAATTAGTAAAAATTTCTACATATTCATCCGATGCAAGCTTCGAACTTCAATGAAAATAGATTTCACTTCAGAAAATTTCAAACCGGAAAGTGAATTTCAAAGAACCCCAACCTAAAAAATATCGATATGAAATCAAAAGAAAAGTCCATGAAAATTTCTACAAACACAATTTATATAAACCCTAACAAAACCCCCAAATCAAAACCCTAATTTCATTTCAAATCTGAACAAAAGTTGTATAAAACGAAGTCCTCCCAACCAAATACAAGAAGATCAGTAAAGTTACAACCTTAATAACAAAGATGCGAAAAGAAGAAAATGATTTGAGAAGAATATTTTTCTTCCTCTTTGCTTGGTTCCATGGTTATAGATTTAGAATAAGTTTATTGGAGAATTTGAGTTTTGTGGAGGAGATGAAGAAGATGGAGAAAGGGGTTGGGTTTAGGAGCAATGATAAAATTGATTTTTTTTGATTTTTTTTCTTCAGTTTTCCATTTGGTGGTGGAGATGAAGAAGATGGAGAAGAGAGGCGCAGCTAGAGGAGAAAGATAAACAGTGGGTTAAATGAGTTTATTAGTCGTCCGCTAACAATTTCGTTTTATTTTTAAGTTTTTTTCTTTATTAATTACTAAACCGAAGTTAGGACTTAACCTAGTCAACGCGGGTCAACGTCCAGTCCAGGTATCAAGCCCTAACATTGGACAAATGTTAGACCAAAGCCTAACCCTGGAAAAACCTGAGTACCAAACATCAATTACCCTTTCCAATTTCCAAAGTAAATTAATTCAATGTACATTGAATTTGATTCTAAAATAATGCAACAAGTAGATTTTCAGAATAAAAGCATGAAACATCAAAAACCTAGGCTAAGCATGTATCATCAAAAGAAATCACAATTGCTTAACAAAAATCATTAAATCAATTTTTAACCAAAGAAAATAATCATAAAATAATTGTAAAAATTAAATAAATAAGAATATACCACTTTTTTATTGGAAAAATAGCTTCCTCTATCCGCTAAGCAATGGGGTTTAGCTCCTTATGTTGGAAACACGCTTAAAAATATGTTTCCATTGCTCAAAAGTGTTTACAAAAGGTGAAAATATAATAAAACAGTGATTTTCAACGATGTATGGGTGTTGCAGAAGCTATTGCTTCTATCTCTAAAAGTTTTGATTATGAAATGTATCTGTGGTTGTTCCTTCGTGTGGTAAACAAAGGTAACAGTTCTGCAACGGTTTCTCTGTGTTGTTTCTTCTTCTTCCTTTCTTTTCACGAGCAACAATGAAGTTTTGTTTTCTGAATTTTTTTCTTTGATATTCTGGAAGAGCCCGCTCATCTGTCCCCTTTCTCTGTGACTCCCTTAACCTCTATTTATATCCCACAACCATCAAATCTTCGAGAATAATTTCTACAATTAGAATAAGATCTTGGCTGTAAACTTCAACCCGAGAATATCTTTTTCTTTCTTTAAACTAAACATCAAACTCGGTGATTTTGTTGCTAGTTTGTTGCCCAAATAGTCTATGATATAAACACCATTGTATGAATCAAGAAACAAAATCGCCAAGATTTCCGAGATAATTACTCACTCGAGATACAAATATTTGATGTTTTTTTTAGGTTGTTTTGGTTTCCAAGTATCTTGTACGACTCCTACATAAATGGTAAGACTTAAGAGGATAATTTTGTTTTAAAACTCAGTACCACCAGATTCATATCAACTTCGCACAGATTGAATAGTGGGTTTTCCCGCCAAAAGTGTTATTTGAAAGAAGGTGGCGCCCTTAACAACTATTTGGTACCTTTGTAATTTCTTGGGTGCTTTTAGTAATTTTCTTGGGTACAAATATCACTTATCGAGCCAATTTTTTCACAAAAGTTTATTTCTCCAGAAACACCTACAAATGTTAGGATCGATGCTATAAGAAAACAACACGAAAATGAAAAACAAGAACACAAGATTTACCTTGTTGACCCAAATTGGGCTACGTCCAATGAGCGGCTGCGGTTTTCACTATGATCTCAAAGACAAGTTCCAGAGGAATACAACGATGATAAATAATAAGATACAAACCCTAGATAGGGTATCTCTCTATCACAAACCTCTCAAAAAGTTCCATCAAATTTCCCAACGGACCGCCAGTCGGATCGGGTCAAATGCGAAACCGGGTCGTGCACTACCAGGCTCCACACAAACATAACAATAAGCGCATAAAATAACACAGTTAGTACGTAATCGAGCACTATCAATATAAAGAATTGAGACAAATCAGACACAAAAATGTGTCTATCACCACTCTTATATTTTGCTTAACATTTTCTCGCTAAATCACTAGTTAGCTAGGTTGAGAAAATTACCCTGGTTCGTTGTGTGTTACTTTAACCCTGCTTGGTATGCTGCAGAAATCATTTCGGATTTTGGCAGAGAAGTTTGCTTCTTCTTGTGTGTTTCTCCCAATTGGATGCGAATTTTTCAGTGAATATTGGTCTTATTGAGCAGCTGTAATATGTCATAATCAGAATTTGATGGAGCTCAGGGCAGGTTTTCATATTTCAAGGATGGCAACATTGTTTTTATGCTAATATAGAAAATCTGTAAGATATACACCTTTAATTTCTCAACCTCTTCCGTTAGACTGCATCGCTAAACTGGTGCTCTTTACTGGTGACAGTATTCATTTCTACATTGTCATCTTCTTCTTTTTTGTTTGTGTTTCTGCGTACGTCCCATAAGAAATGGTTCTTTGGATCATTTCTAACTGCATCACTTATTGATTAATCAAGTGTTAATGTTTCCTAAAAATTTGATCAACGATTAAAATCAAAATTATAAAATACAACCATCATGTAGAACGAAGTGTTGAGCTAGGATCTGAGAATTGGAACCCAATTCAATAAAGCAAGTACTCAAGTAAGTGAAGCACAAATCCAATTGAGCGAGGTTGAAAATCGAAATCAAACCACCGAATGCTCGAAAATGTATATTAGAAGGTATTTACTACAAACCCATTTTGTTTTCTTTGATTTCATAGATTGATTATGATTTAATAAATGTTTTTAGGTTTTACAGATCTATGTTCGACAAAAATATTGTGAAAACCCTAGGATTTTATAGCTGAACTGTACCTAGTTCTTAGTTTTCATAAATCTAAAGAACAGTTTGGCTTCTATTGATCTTAATTGAATTTTTATTTTTTAGTTGAACTTATGCTATAGTTCAGAATACCATAAGTTCGGTTGTTTCGAATTTTCTTCATTTTCTTCATTTTCAGCTTAACACTTGCAAATAATTGGTACTCCTTTGTTCGGATAATAATTGGGATGAACCATTAGTAGCTGAAGATTACTCTGTTGCTTATTTTTTTTTATATTGGAAATGCAAAGTTCGGCTAATAATTGGGATGTCCCAATAGTAGCCGAACGTTACTCTGTTGCTTAATGTTTTTGTTCGGCTAATAATTGGGATGAACCATTAGTAGCAGAAGATTACTCTGTTGTTTTTTTTTTGTTTGTTTGGAAGGGAAAAGTTCGTCTAATAATTGGATGTCCCATTAGTAGCCGAATATTCCTCTCTTGCTGCTTAATTTTTTTGTTTAAGTGAAAAGTTAGGCTAATAATTGGGATGTCCCATTAATAAATGAACATTACTCTGTTACTGCTTTATTTTTTTGTTTAGAAAAGAAAAGTTCGACTAATAATTAGGGTGTCCCATTAATAGCCGAACATTCCTTTATTGATTAAATTGTTTTGTTTTGTAGAACTCATTTATGTTTGATGTACTAATTATATTTTTTTTTACTTTGTGTTAGGAAACCCTCCAAAGATGGAGGTAAAAATGTAACTTCAAAGACTAAGAAAAGGTCTATGGAAGTAACTCCTTCTAATGCTAAAACTTCCCAACCTCAAAAAGGCCGCAATAAAATAGAGGCGGATAATAGTGGCACTACGACCTCTGATACAGTGAACACAGAGACAGAGATACAAAGAAAAAGAGAAGTACAAGGAAGTGAAGGTAACGAGGGAAATACTTCCGATATCGTTATGTTTGAAAGGGGAGGAGTAGTACGAGGAAATGTAAATGGAGATGAAGTTGAAGATGATAATGACCAAAGACGATCACGATGCAGTATAAAAGTAGTCGTTTAAGGAGATGACAATGAATCATCGGAAAATGAAGATGAAGATGAAGATGATGAAGAAGAAGTACAAGCACAACCATAAAAACAAGTAAAAAAGAGGAAACTTGTTGAACCACGGAAGACAAAGCTTCATCTTCCGGCTGAGGATAACATATTACCTCCCCAATCTGACAACCTAGTTTATGGTCTTCCGTTAGATGGAGGAAAAGTATTGATCGGTTATAAGTAGTCATGGGAAAAGAGGAATATTGAGACTCCAGATCATAGGGATGCGACCCGACAATTGAGACACCAAAAAGCTGTAACTTGGGATTTGTCAGGATAGGTTCCTGAGGTTCAGTTGATAGTCCAAAAATCCGGTTTATGGAATACAATTACGTATGAACAAAGGGAATGTGATTCAGTGACTGCCTCTGCCTTTTGTGAGAGATTCTGCCCTGAGACGTACACATTTCATCTCCCATTCGGCGAGATGACAATCACACTTGATGACGCTCAAAATATTTTAGCTCTTAAGGCGCGTGGGAAAAGTGTAGATGCTGAATATTATGATTTGATTTGGGATGAGGTTTATAAGTTGTCCAAAGGTATTTTTGTTTTGGATTTTAGAACTGCCGAGTTGGAGTTTTGTTGTGCCGCTAAAGAGGTGGAAAGCGTGCATAGTGATGGACCAGGAAATGTCATACCAAAGATATTGAAATCGTTCAAGATGATACCTATGAAATCTATGTTCTAGAAAACTAAGGAGAAAGTAGTTGATGGGAGATTGGTGATGGACGAGAACAAAATAAACCAGACGGCTGCTGCTTATGTGTTGTATACTCTCGGACGAATCATTTTTCCAGACCATACTGGCAACAAGGTGACTGCTCAGTATCTATAATTATTAAAAGATCTCTCAACCTTTTGTGACTACGCATGGGGAACCGCGTGTATTGCATTATTTCTCAATCATCTTGCACAATCCTCTAGGAAATACCCTAGAAACATTAGAGGAAATTTCAGTCTCTTGCAAGTGATTCTCGATAAACCTACCGCTTTGTTATTGATTTATTTCATTTGAACCTATCTCTGTATAGGTTTTTAAACTATTAGTGCACAAACATAGGAGTGTTCGACTAGTAATTGAATCTAGCGTTTCAGCCGAACTACTCAACTTTTTTATTTCTTGGAAAATGTCAGGTTCGTCCACTACTAATATTTTTTCAGTATTTGTTTCCAATTGTTAGGTTCATCCAATAATTATTTTATTATTAGTGGCCGAACTTTTGTCTGTACTATTCATTCTAAGTTTGTGATTTCCTATGTTATTTATATAGGTGTGGGTATAAGATCATTTCCCGAATTTTGGTCATAGCAAACTTATTGCCAACTGGGTGATACAATTCCTACTTTAGCCAAATATGAGTTGGTGGAGAATAAGAAGAGGTAATAGGCTTATTTGTTGATCAATTTAAGAGAAAATTTAGATGCTTTAGGTGTGAAAGAGGTTGAATTTGAACCATATATCACAGAAGAATAAGTAGATGAATTTGTTCAAGATGAAGATATGCCTTTGGAGATGTACTACAGACCGTTGTTTTACCCAGACGAGTGTGTAATTTTCGACCCTCATCGAGTACTTCGTCAATTTGGATATATCCAATCAATACCATTGGATGATAACGAGAAGTTCAAGTTGTTTCCAAAGGGTACTAAAGGAACAAAGAACACCACTAGTTCATGGAAGCCCAAATATGACCATGAGCCTACGTTTCATTTCTGGAATGAGTTGGAAGCCAACTAGTCTTGTTCGGATAGTAACATCAAATAATTAGTAGCCGAACCTGACAATTTTCTAAGTCAAGTTCAGGGTATGTCAGGTTCAGCTGGAGGGACCAAAAGCAATTAGTAGTCGAACCTGATAACTTTTAT